>PVIR01006425.1:0-66099 GCA_004026965.1 Petromus typicus
CACATAACAATACTGGGTGTGGAGACTCACCCCAGCGGCAACCAATACCACATACCAGTGCCGGGCGTGGTGGCTCACGCCTGTAATCCCAGCACTTGGGAGGCAGAGGCAGGAGGATTGCTGTGATGTGAGTTTGAGGCTGAGCTCAGGGCCAGCCTGAACCACAAAGTGAGACCCTGTCTCAAAAAACCTTAAAAAATAAATAAATAAATAAATAAAACTTCAAATCTTACACATGAATTTTTCTAATTTTTAAAATAAAAATTGTTTGATTTATACATATTTATGAGGTATAATGTGATATTTTGATTCATGTATACGTTGAGCAGTGATTAAGCTAGAGTAATTAACAGATCCATTACCTTACACTTTTGTTACAGCCTTATAGTGGATACATTCAGTCTTCTCTCCTCTATTCTGAGATACAGAATGCATCATCACTAATTATTTTTCACTCTGCTGTGACAGTGAACACCAAAACTTATTTCTCTTGTTAAACATTATACCTGCTGCCCAACTTCTGTCTCTTCATTCCATGCATTTCTTACTACTATCAATGAAGATTAACTGAGGAAATTATACCATATTTAGTTTTCTTATTAAATCTAGTTTTAAAAAACAGTAAAGCAACCAAATAATGCTTTTCAGTAAGAAAAAAAAAAGAAAAACTTAAAACACCATATTAAAACCCAGCCTCCAAAGAACATTCCAAGGAAAAAAGGCCCCTACCACAGGTTCCACTTTCATATGCCAGTAAGCTCGATGCTGTACCCGACGATTTTTTAAGAAGTTGTCCGTGTCAGTCCTGGGCTAGGTTTCAGTCCTAGTTTTTCTGATTATTATTGAAAAGCGTATCACATCTGTCAGCCACAGGACACTGCAAATCTGCTGCTACCACAGAGCACTGTACAGCAGTGACGTGGACTCTACCATGCAAATCAGCCATGACAGGTTGCTCTGCAGGGTTCATCTACGCATCCTGATGGTCCCTAATGTCTTCCAGATGTGTTGACCTCATAAAACTGCCACCTCCCATGGCCTGTGAATGAATTGCTCAAAGCCTGGATTTTTCCCACCCCTCAATTCCAGCAATTCCCTGGGCTCCCTGGCTGGGTGGCCCTCGAAGGTCTGAAGCTGGGTTGGGTACCAGACCTAAACCTAGAGGAGAGAATAACTGCAAAGTAGCTCCAGTGGGAAGGCATTTTTACATCTACCCAAGCTCACATTCAGTTCCCAGTGCCAGGAACCAGCCGCTTCCTTCTGGGACTTATGTTGCTGCTATGTTCTGGGTGCATGCAACGTGGGGCCTGCCTATTTCTCAACTAGTCTGTCCCTCCACTCTGCTCTGTGAGTCCCTCTTTCAACTTCAGCTCCTTTTCATCCACAGCCAGACTATCTCTGGGGACCAGTCTGAACTACAAAGCAAGATAGTCTTTTATATAGCCAGACTATCAACCCACTGTCGATGGTCAGATGGGCTGACTTTACAGTCTTCTACCTCTCTCCTAGTATTTCTTCCTGCCTCCTCGCATCTTGCTCGGTTTCTCCCTCTGTTTAGGGTTTGTCTGTGCTGTAGAATATTTTACTGCTACAGTTTGTGTTTAGATGTCCCCCCAAAGCCTCATGCAGATGAGGTGGGACTTTCTTTTTCACGGATAATTGAATCTGGAATGTGTGATGCTGGGGTTAAGGCTGTGTGATTACTAAACCACTACATGTGAGTGAGAGGTTTAGCACCTTCTAATCCCAGTAGTCTGGAGGGATAAAAGAGGCAGAAAGGCATGCAGAAAACTCTCTCCTTTGTTTCCATTGCTACTGTGTGGGCGCCATGAACTGCCTCTCTCGCCTTGCACACACCCTGTTGTTTCTCCTCTGTGAAGCCTTTTGGTGACTCCTGGCTTGGGGCCAGTTGACCACAGACTGAAAGCCGCATGAACTGTAAGCCAAACTGACTCCTTCCCCTTCTAACTTTGGGTGTCAGGTATTTTTTCTCAGCAACGAGAGAAAAGCAATTAACACTGACCATCTTCCCCTCACTTAGACCCTGGCTCTCCATCCCTCTGGTCCTTCCTTCTCCCATGGTGAAACACTTGTTTCTAGACCCTGCACCTCTTCCCTCCGAGTCAGACTTGGCCCATAATTGATCAAGTCCTAGGTATAGTATCAGTTTTTTTTGAAGAAATATTCTGGAGAAGTCATTCGGGCCCAATGGATATGCATGTTATAGTTTTCTTAAAAGTTACAAATAATATAAGCTGAGGAACTCATCCAAAATTGAAAATATCTTTCTTGATGTTGCCTATGTACAAAGCTCTTTGTCTATCTTATAAGAGTACAATGATATGCCAGGCCCTTTTCCTTAAAGCATTTGAAATTTACTTACAGACAGACAAATTCAGAAAAAACTATAAATCATTCAAAGTAAAGGATACCACATAACCCAAGGGTGTTTAAAGTGCCCCAGTATGTAAGGAGGAAGAGTTATCGCTAAGCAGGAATGCACAGGATAAGACTCATGAATGAGACACCAGCTGTGGCTGATACAGATGAATGAGCATGATTTCTAAGGGGTGGGCTACAGACTGTAGTTCCTGAGCAGAAGAAAGTATATTTTTCATATGCTATGTATTAAATTATGAAAAACCCTGACCTGTTAATATGTACTTTCTAAAAGGATATGTCCTAAACGGTATACTATATCACCCAACATTGTACAAAGCAAAATATCACTTAGAGTTATTAATCAACCCTTTACAAAAATTTCTAATTGATCATATACCTCTATCAAGGTTGTTCTTTTTAACAGCATAATTAATCACATTATTCATATACTCACTGTATTTTAAAAGTATACATACTATTAACTTTCCTATGATAATGGCATGATTCTTTTAACTGTCATTAAAGCAAAGTTGTGCACTTGAAATGAAACAGAGCTTTCCACTTACCGATAATAGCTACTAGCTTGTGAGCTACCAAGCACTACGTGGACTTAAACATTACTACTTGAAGATTTTCACAGTGAAAAGGGAACTATTTAAAAATCTTTCCTTGGAAGTCTGACAGTGCACATATGTAATCCCAGCACTGAAGAAGCTGAGGCAGAAGGATTGTGAGTTCAAGGCCAGCCTGAGCTACATTGAAGATCTGGTAGTAAAAACTAAACAAAACTTTCCTCATGATCCATTATAATAAATTTTCAGTTTATTAAGATGTTATCCTTAGTAATATTTGCAAAACAACTGCAGTGAAAGATCTAGTTCCTTGCAGGGGATTTAGCTCTGTGGTTCTGGCACCTGTCTGGCAAGTAGCAAGGTCTTGAGCTCAATCCCAGGTAACCACATACCACAGTGCCAGGAGTGGTGACTCACACCCATCAGCAATCAGTACCACATACCACAATGCTGAGCATGGTGGCTCACACTTGTAATCCCAGCACTCAGGAGGCAGAGGTAGGAGGATTGCTGTGAGTTTGAGGCTTGCCAAGGCTACATAGTAAGTTCAGGGCCAGTCTGAACTACAAAGCAATACCCTGTCTCAAATGAGACCTAATTTTTCCTTCCAGGTAAGCAAAAGATAAAATCTGTTGCTACAGAAGCTAAATAGGCAAGATAGCTCCCAAGATAGCTCAGATCTCTAGCATTTTCTGGAACCAGTCATTCAGTCCAGGCAACCCTACCACCAAGAAAAGCAAAGGCGTAGACTTCTGTAAATGGGTCAGTCTCAATTTCTCCCCAACTTTTCCACACACGTCCCAGGAAACATGGCTTCATAGTCATATCCTGTCATAATTGTCCCCCCTTGAGTGGAATCAGCCAAGGACAAAAAGTCACCCTGTTATTAACGCCCTGTTTCTCTGTCTTTTAATTTGATACGATGCCCAGAATGTGTCAAAATCCTCAGTTCTGACATTCTGAAGGCTTTCTGTGTCAGAACGGGGATAACAAAATCTATTTTCTGCCAATTTGCAGAAGTTTTGAGTGAGAAAAAGTAATTCCATGTAAACTATATTTAGATGTATTTATCAGAAGTAAATGCTATATAATTTATTTTACTACTAATTCACTTTTAATTTCTATGACTTTTAACTTTTCACTTCATTTAAAAAATGTTTGTACAATGGCTCCAAAAGTAATGCGGAGGAGACTGCAGTGATCCTGACCGACAGCAGAAGTGTAATTCTCACTGTCACAGATCTTACTTTAACTTGACCTTAGACACCCAGCAGAAAAGTATAACCAGGAGATGTATGAAAACAATACCATAGCAATAAAAACCAGATACACAAGGGCCCCAATTCCTGACCCCTTCTCAGTTTCCAGCTACACTGGTAGCTGACCACTGTCACAGTTCAGGGATATTAAAAAACTATGGTGGAAGCTTTAAAAGTTCAACAAAAGTCTTTACATGCCTTAGCTAAAATTGTCCTTCAAAACCACTGAACTCTTTCTACAGCTAAAACTAAAGGAACCTATGATAAGAAGTATCAGATGAAGGGACTAAGACCCAGCTGGTTATGATCATTAGTCCAGTCCCTTAAGAGCAGTATCTGCAGGTGGCTTTTCTCCAACCTGCCTTCCCAGTCTAATGCTTCTGCTTTGCTTATACATGCTTTAATTTCTTGGAAAAATTTGTTTATTCTCATATAAAGACTGCCAAACTCCAGATGATCATGCTGATGAAACCAATGACAAATGTGCCAGAATCCTTTACCAGGACCCATAGATCAGCCTCGTGAAGGGAGTTCATAACAGCTCAACTGTCAACATCACTTCTAGCCAAGGCCCATTAGATGTCCTCTCTGGAGGTGGTCCCTGACTGCGGTCTCCCTAACACCAGTCCTTCTCAGCTTGGAGCAGCAAGGGGAAAACTATGCCCATTTCCCCCTGATCACATGCAGGTGTACCTCCTGAGAAAGAGAATGTGACAGACAGCTAAGTAGAACAGTATAGGAGGTCAGACAGGGAGTCAGTTAGTACAAATGATGAGAACACAACAATAACTGTGGCTAGAGGTGCATCTCAAGATCACAGCTGTGATGGCCAGATTTATATTCCTCCCCAAGAAGTAAATGGAAGCTTGGGATTGTAGGTACCATCCTTTTTAGATTTCCCATATAGATAAACCATTACCTCAGCAGGGGTGGGCCATCTTCTCTCAGGCACTAAAACAAGACTAAGGACACTAAGACTAAAGACAAAATTGAGACACAGACTGCTGACCAAAATTACTGATGTCATCCATACACCCTTGCTACTACGCTGGCTAAGTATAGCCAACCTGCTATACTTGTAACCTTATTGCATGACTATCATTTGAGCCACACTGTACTTACCCCTTATGACTTTGCTCTATAAAACTCTCTCACTGGCAACCCATGGGCTCACTGGCAACCTATGCAGGATACTTCCATCTCTCAGGAACTATTTCTAATTCCCCAGTAAATTATCCTACTTTTTTTTTTTTTTGAGACAGGATCTCACTTTGTAGTTCAGGCTGGCCCTGAACTCACTATGTAGCCCAGGCAAACCTTGAACTCACAGCAAACCTCCTGTGCCTGTGCCTCTTGAGTGCTGGGATTACAGGCATGAGCCACCATGCCCAGCATTGTATGTGGTACTGATTGCTGGTGGATGTGAGTCACCACACTTGGCTTTGTTGTATGTGGCTGCCGGGGATTGAAACCAGGCCCTTGCGCTTGCCAGGCAGGCGCTGGAACCACTGAGCTAAATCCCTGACCTAAATTTTTCTAGTTTTAAAACTGTACATTCAGGGCTGGGGATTTAGCTCAGTGGTTCTGGCACCTGTCTTTCAAGTGCATGGGCCCGAGTTCAATCCCCAGTAACCACATACAATAGTGGATGTGGAAACTCACGCCCAGCAGCAATCAGCACCACATACCACGGAGCTCAGCGTGGTGGCTCATGCCTGTAATCCCAGCACCCGGGAGGCAGAGGCAGGAGGATTGCTGTGATATGAGTTTGAGGCCAGCCTGAACTACAAAGTGAGACCCTGTCTCAAAAAAAAAAAAAAAAAAAAAAAAAAAAAAAAAAAAAAACCCACAAAAAAACAAACTTGTACATTTGCAGTACATAATCATTACACGCCTCAGGGAGAGCTGACATGTATATAACACATCTTTCTATTTCTCTTTCATTTTCCTCCCTCTCCCAAATTTCTATAATCTCTAGATAATTATAATATCTAATGTAATGTAAATGTTTTATATATACATATATATGTATATGTGTGTGTGTGTGTATGTATGTATAGGTGTATATATATATATATATTTTTTTTTTTTTTTTTTTGAGGTAGGCTCACTATGTAGCCCAGGCCAGCTTATAACTCACAGCAATCCTCCTGTCTGTCTTCTGAGTGCTGGGATTATATGCATGAGCCACTATTCCCGGTATGTGGTATGTGGTTACTGGGGATTGAACTCAGGACCTTGCACTTGCCAGGCAGATGGTAGAACCACTAAGCTAAATCCCCGGCCCTGTAAATGCTATATAAATAGTTGTTACATTACATTGTTTAGGGAGTAACTGGGAAGCAGAAAAAAGTTTGTATGTGTTCAGCACTCATGCAAACAATTAGCCTAACTACATTTTCAATTACAGCCTGGTTGAATCCATAGACGTGAACCCATGGATACGGATAGAAGGCTATGGGAGACCTGTTCCTAGAGGGCCCAAAAAGCCTATTACAGGATATCTTAAAAGTAACAGAATCAGTCTAGCCATATCGGATCATCATGAATGCCAGTCTAAACTTGAGTCTACAGTGTTACCCCAAGAACACAGGGAGTCAGGCTGTGTTGCCTACTCAAAGTGTAGAAGTACACCAGGTATTTCTGCAATAACATGATGCAGGCATTCCTAAGAAATCTCAGATCTTGCAAAATTGCACTCTAAAAATAACAAGGTTTCTAGTAGACTGCACTATTGGGGCAGACCACTCAGCCTCCATGTAACTTTGTAACCAGAGCACTAACCGAAAGGATAATTAGTACCAAGGGAGATGACTTGGACAGCCCAAGCAAGCAGCTCGGCTCTGGCTGCCTCAAGGGATATTAAACATGCAAATGGCAACAAAGAGGCAACACTCGCTTCCAGACACAAGGCAGTTCTGAGGCCCGGGCTGCGTGAAGGTAGAAGCCCAGGGCAGCCGGTTGCCAGAAGCCTAGAGTACTTCCGGGTTGGTGGTGCCTACTGGAGAGAGGGAACCCTGGGGGCAGGCTCTCATTTTAAATTTCCCTACTGTGGGCTTGAAGGGGCATCTTCCCTTTCCTGCTGAAGGCTCTATCTCTATTATTCCTGCTTCACTGCCAAAGAAAAACTGCCGCTGAATCGGTTCAGCCTCTAGGAGACCCTGATATCAGCCCCCACGCGCTTCAGTGGAGTTAACTGGTGGTGCTGTTGTACCGAGAGCAGTGGTGGCTCTTACCGTCCAACAACCAGGGGCCTAAGGACTCCTCACAGCTCTTTACCGGGTCAGACAAGGCTATCTCCTGACTCCGCCATTTTCAAGATGGCTAAGAGGTACAGCCATCCTTTGGGAGGTAAATTCTCTCAACAGCCAGGACAATTCTGGGGATTCTAGATAATCTACTTAATCATCACACATGATTCTTAGTCCTGTTCAAAGTATGCTAATCCTAGGGGAATCTGTCCGATTTCTAGATGAGCCCTGTGCAAAAGAAACCTAACATATGTAAAGTTTTGTGGTAACCACATTTAAAAATAAAACCCCAAATATATATACAGTAGTGTATTTTATCTGATCCAACACATACCTAAAATATTATCATTTCAACATGTAATCAATACAGGGTTTTTTTGGGGGGTGCTGAGGATGGAGCCTAGGTTTTGTGCATGCTAAGCATGTGCTCAATTACTAAGACACAGCCCTAGGTCATCAATATGGAAATAGCTTCTGTATCTTTATATCGTCTTCCTAATACAGTGGAATTTTATATTTACAGCACATCTCAATTCAGACTAGCAACTTTTCAAGCACTGGACAGCCAACAGTGGTCAGTGGCTACTACAGTACCCAGCAGTTATACTGAGAGATTATGTACATACCAAAATATCATTTGGTATGTAGATTTTGATTATATATATATACATACATACATACACACATACATATACACATATGTACATGTATATATAACATATCTATATACACATATGTGTGTGTATATATATATATGTATATATTACCTGAAAGATATTTAATTCCAAGAATATGTAACCAAACAAAGCACAAATTTTTTTTGAGCTCATGATCTTATATTCTGTGAAAGGAACTTTTTCACTTGTCAGTTTCGAGACAAACATATTAATCCTTAATTACCCAGAACATTCTAGTCCCTAACTACACTAGGTAGATTTTTTTTTGTGGTACCAGTTATAATTCACATACTATAATTCTGTCTACTTTAAATGTGTAACTAAATGATTTTTTGTATATTAAATTATTCTATTAATTGTGATAAAATTTATATCACAAATTTGTCATTTTTATCACTTTTAAGTTTATGGCTCAGTGGCATTATTTACATCCATAACATTGTGCACTTATGAGCCATCATTTCCAAAACATTTCCATCTATTTGGAAAGAAACTCTAGACATTACATCATGATTCCCTCCTGTACCTAGCCTCAAGTAACCTTTATTTTCTCTATGAATATGCTTATTCTGGATCTTCCTTTTGAATAAAAACATACAATATTTGTCCTTTTATATCTAGCTTGTTTCACTTAGCATAATGTCTTGAGGACTGATATATGTTGTACCATATATTAGATCTTCCTTTCCATGACCAAATAATATTCCATTGTAGGTACACGGCATATTTTGTTTACATATTCATCTACTACTGATGAACACTTGAGCTTCCAATTTTTGGTTTAAGAAATAATGGATCACTGAGCATTTTTCTAGGTGAGATTTTAAGGAAGAAAAGGGACCAGGGATTAGCTCAGTGGTTTTGGCACCTGTAATATAAGCACAGAGTCCCTAGTTCAACCCTAGTAACTACATACAACAATGCCAGGTGTGGTGATTCACGCCCAACAGCAATCAGTACCACATACCACAATGCTGGGCATGGTGGCTCATGTCTGTAATCCCAGCACTTGGGAGGCAGTGACAGGAGGATTGCTGTGAGTTTGAGGTTCACCTGGGCTACATAGTGAGCTCAGGGCCAGCTGGAATTACAAAGCAAAGACCCTGTCTCAAGAAAAAAAAGGAAAGGAGAAAAAATTCATGATGCTGATATTGTGGATAGAATTTTAGAAAGTAGGTATACTTCCAACTTTGCTTATTAAAGATTAGTAAGTTAGTAATACAGTGATAAATATCCTGGCATTGACATCAGGGAGATCTTTCGTGCTATATTTTCTTCAAATACAGGCCAAAGTCATTTTTGCTGCAAAAGCTTCCTAGAAACTTCCTTTCCATCTTTTTTTCTCAAGTTGGAGTGCTCCTAGGGTAACACTTTGCTTCAGAGTGTTCCGTGATGTACAAGACACCTCACCACCCCGTATAACCCCTTTTCTACTCAATTTTCTTACTCTCTAACAACAAAGTCAAGACACTACAACAGTGGATGAAAAATACAGAACCTGACTCTATTTTTAAGTTAAAAAGAAATATCTGAAGGAATAAATTCTCATTCTAATGCTTGTTACTCTCCAATAACTTCTAACATCTGCTTTAAGTGAGAAAATGTTCATTTATAGATTCTTTTTTTTCCTCCTAGTTTTTAAGTTCTTGAACAGAAATAAAGAAGTCCCAGTTCATCTTATAAGTTTTATTATGTTAAAACAAGATGTGGAGCAAACATTTCAAAGTACCAAACAGAGTTAATTAATTCCAGCATAACTTCCTCACATAAAGCCAGAGCTTGCAAGCAGATGTGCTGGCTAAATATTTCAGGTCAATCTTAGCACATTATTGAAAATAACCTCCCATTCCTCAGAAAAAGTCTGGCACACAGCTTGCAATCTACAGCAAACAGCTCAGACACATGGAAAAGTGGAATTTAACATCTCCTGATTTGTACTCTCCATTTATTTCCAAGCCTTGCATCTGAATAGGAAGAAAACTGCCCTCCTCCCTATACTTATATACAATACTAAATATTAGCCCTTAAAATAAAAGGTGAGGAAGCAATTTTGAATGCAGTTACCACAAATGTGTTTTGGGAACTTTCACCTTGTTTCTCATAAAATAGAAAGTGTACTTCATGTTCTTTTTGATTTCTAATGACCAATGCATTTAAACTATTAACATTTCATTTCCAACACATGTCTGTTTCAGAGCTAGCAGCTGGACTATTTATTTTGCTAGCTGGTGATAGAATTAAATACAGAGTCTTTGAAAACATTTACAAGCTTTCCCTCTAACCTTCTGTGTACTTTCCAAATTAAGCTACTTTGATTTTTATTAGCTAAAGGTTTACATACTGCAATACTAACACTGTTACCTTCAGAATAAATTGTTTATAGCTCAGGTGTGGTTTAAAACATTTTCCTCCATAGAATACCCTGGAGATTCAGGAGACGAAAGTTGAACTAGTTCACTCCGCATCAACAATTTTCCTTTGTGAATCAAGCAATATTAAGGCCACACAGATATGGATGCAGTCACGAAAACCAGTTGTGAAAATAATTCTAGCCTGCTACAAAACCACAGGCTTCCTTTCTGAGTTCCCAAGTGCTTTATAATCACCAACGCATTATCCTCACAATGCACTCTGAAGATATATTCTTTGACACTAAACAAGGGCATGTACTTGGACTGGAGACAAAGCTCAATTCCTATAGTGACTCCTTCACTTATTAGTTGCACAGTCTCACCTATGATTTAACTAGCTCTATAAAAAGAAAATGATAATTTCCATCTTGTATCTTTAGTATGAGCATCTGCAGTAAACAGATCTTAGAGGTTCTAGATGAAATAAAAAATCCTGTATCACAAGCATTTCTCAACATCTTCAGTCTATAATGTCACTAATCAAACTTTTGTCAAAAACTATCTATTGGCTCTACTGAACATAAAAAGCCAAATCAATTAAGTTCCTTTACGACAGATGTGGTGATGGTTTCCTATGTGTATAATTACTTCCAAACCCAGCTGGTTGTGTACATTGAATCTTGATTTCTGGGAAAATGGTGGAGTGGAAAACTGCACAGAAACAGCCTATCGAAGATCTGGTGTTCAGTCACTAGAATATAACAATGTGAGGAACAGAAGGAGAGGAAAGTGGGTCACTAAAACCCAGCAAATATTTGAAACGAGAATTGAAGAGCATGGGTAGAGACAAAAGGGGTCTCTACACAGAAGGAGATCAAGGCAAACAGTTCATTCTCTGTGAGCCCTAACTCACTGTATGGGAGGAGTAGCTCAAATCTGCAGATGCTGACTCCAGAGGCCTTCAGAGAGAAACGCACCAAGAGAATGGAGTAGTGGATACAGTGGACTGCAGTGGCTGGTGAGTTATTTGGATTCAGGCACCCCTCAGGAGAGGGTGATTAGCCAGTAGCCATCTTAGAAAGAAGCCAATAAAACTCAGAACTCAAAGCAACTGCTGGGCTCCATCTTGTAGCTCTCGGCATCAAGGTGAAGCAAAAATGAGTTCAAGTTGGCAAGAGGTCAAGGGACCAAGTTCAACCTGGCAAGGAGCCAAGTTCAAGTTGGCAGGAAGCACACTGTGTATTGCAGGCTGAATAATTCAGTTCCAGCCTCGCACCCATATTCCACTGTCTGCAACCAGCCTGAACTTTAGTAGAATGAAAGGTGCAAACTCACTGGGATTATCCACTAACTTGCTGTAAAACAATGGCTGGCTTGCTAGGATTAATCAAGGATCTGGACTCTGACTACCAGTGACAACAAAGGCACACCCTGAAACAGACATTTTAAAAAAAATTTTTCTCTTGTTTGTTTTTCAATGAGTGTGAACACTATTTCTAGTTTTGTTGCTGCTATGTTCTTGGTATTTTTTCCTACTCTTTCCTGCCTCTCTTCATATGAAACTGAATGAATTCGCCAGGCAGGGAAATTAAATAGGAGGGAAAAAAAACAAGAGGAAAATAACATCACATGGATGAGTCAATATGTATCAGTTATAATCAATGTAAATCATCTTAATTTATCAATCAAAACTAACAGACTGACAGAATTAATCAAGAAGCATGATTTAACAATGTGTTGCATACAAGCAGCATTTAATTTTAAAAAATTTACAGACTAAAAGTCAAAGGATGGAAAACAATACTCCGTGCCACAGGAATCTGGAAAAAAGCCACAGTAACTATTCTACTTGCAGACAAATTGGATTTCAAGACAAGACTGATAAAGAGACAAAAAAGTTCCTATATCCTTATAAAGGGAACAATCCAATAGGAAGAAATAAAAATCATGAATATATATGCACCAAATACCAATGTACTCAACTATATAAGACAAATGTTAATGGACATGAAAAGTCAAATAAGCACTAACAGAACTGTAATGAAGGACCTCAATACTGCACTGTCATGCCAGATCTTCTAGGGCTGGGAATGTAGCTCAGTGGTTCCATACCTGTCTGGCAAGCACAAGGTCCTAAGTTCAATACCTAGTAGCAAAAAAAAAATACGTAAGAAATAAACTACCAATAGATCACACATACATACATACACACACACACACACACACACACACCCCACAAGGAATATTAGAACGGAACCAAACTTTTGAAAAAATGGATTTAATAGATGCCTACAAAGTATCCCATCCCACAACATCAGAATACACATTCTTCTCAGCTGCTCATGGGATATTCTCCAAAACAGAGTACTTACTAGCTCATAGAACATGCTTAAGTGAATGCAAAGGAACTGAAATTATCTCATGCATACTGCAATGAAAGGGGAAATCAATGGCAAAAGAAACTACAAAAACTTCAACAAATGTAAACTAAACACCCAAACAACCCATGGATCACAGATTAAATTAGTGAGGAAATTAGTTTCAATTAAATATACTGATAATACAACATACCAGAACTCATGGGATCCAATGAAAGCTGTACTATGAGGGAGCTTTTTAACAGTGAATTCTCATATCAGAAAAAAGCTAGGTAAAAAAACCCTAATGTTGAGCCTCAGGCTTCTAGAGAAAAAGGAGCAAGTCAAGTGCAAAGCTCATACAAGAGAGGAAATTATAAACAGAGCAGAAATTAGTGCAATGCAGATTGAGAAAACAATACAAAGAATCAATGAATAGCAGAGTTGATTCTTTGAAAGATGAAATAAAATTGAGAAACCCTTAGTCAACCTTCTAAGAAAAAGGCTGAACTCCATGGAATTAGGAATGAAAAGTGTGAAATTACAACACATCCTGCAGAAATCTAGAAGATTATCAACATTTACTTTAAGAACTTGTATTCTAGTAGGATGGAAAACAAAGAAATGGAAACAGTCATAGAAACATAATTACCAAGCTGAATCATGAAGATATAAAAATTCTACATAAAAAATATCAGTGAATAAGACTGAAGATGTAATTCAAAAATCTACCACCAAAGGCCCAGATCTGATGGATTCACTGCTGAATTCTACAAGAAATTTAGAGAAGAACTAATGCTGCTATTTCTCAAACTCTTTATTCAGACTGAAAGTGAAGCAATATTCCCAAATTCATTCCTCGAGGCAGCACTATCCTGATACCAAAACCAGAAGGATCCATCCAAAACAGAGGACCACAGACCAATCCCCTTAATGAAAATCGACACAAAAATCCCCAATAAGGTATTGGCAAACAGAATTCAGAAAATTATCAAGGAGATTATACATCACAACCAAGCTAGACTGTCCCAGGGATGCAGAGATGGTTCAACATACACAAATCAATGTAAAACACCATTATTAACAGAGCCAAAGACAAAACCATATGATAACCTCAATAGATGTAGAAAAAGCACTTGAAAAAGTCCAACACTCATTCATGATTAAAAAAAAAAAAAAAACAACCTTGGGGCCAGGAATTTAGCTCAGTGTTTCCAGCGCCTGCCTTGTAAGCACAAGGGCCCAGGTTTGATCCCCAGTAACCACATACAGTGCCGGGTGTGGTGAATCATGCCCACTAGCAATCAGTACCACATACCTCAGTGCCAGGTGTGATGGCTCATGCCTGTAATCCCAGCCTTGGGAGGCAGAGGCAGGTGGATTGCTGTGAATTCCAGGCTTGTCACGGTTACACAGTGACCTCAGCGACAGACTGAACTGCAAAAGGAGATCCTGTCTCAAAAAACTAAAAACCCTACAGAAAATGGGGAATAGATGGTCTTTATCACAGTCTGATAAAAGCCATCTCTGACAAACCAACAGCCAACATAAAACTAGTCAAAAACTGAACGATTTCATGCTAAAATCAGAAATAAGACAAGGATGTCTACTGACACGACTCCTATTCATTAGTCACAGCAATTAGACAAAAGAAATAAAAGGAATAAAGATAGGAAAGGAAGAAGTTAAACTGTCATTATTTGCTGATGACATGATACTCTTTATAGAAGATCCTAAAATCTCAAGCAAAAGAACGCTAGACTTAATTGCCAAATTTAGTAGTATAGCTGGATACAAGATCAATGCTCAAAAATCAACAGCCTCTGTATACATGAACAGACTCATTGAGAGAGAAAATTGGGGTATCAATTCTTTTCACAATAGCACCCAAAAAAAGTGAAATATGTAGAAATCAAACAAAGGACATGAAAACCTCCACTCAGAGTGAAGAGGATATCAGAAAATGGAAAGATATCCCTTATTCCTGGGTAGAAAGAACAAATATTGTCAAAATGGCTATCCTCCCACAACTATCATATATACATACATATATATTATACACACACACACACACATACACACACTTAATGCAATCTCAATTGAAATCCCAACAGCTTATTTCACAGAACTAGAGAATATAATCCAAAAATTCATCTGGAACCACAGAGATTTAGAATAGCAAAAACAATCCTAGGTGGGCCAGGGATTTAGCTCAGTGGTTCGGCGCCTGTCTTGCAAGCTCAAGGGCCCCCATTCGATTCCCCTGGTAACCACATACAATACTGGGTGTGTAGACTTACACCAGCAGCAATCTGCACAACATACCACAGTGCCAGGCGTGATGGCTCACACCTGTAATCCCAGCACTCAGGAGGCAGAGGCAGGAGGATTGCTGTGATGTGAATTTGAGGCTGAGCTCAGGGCCAGCCTGAACTACAAAGCGAGACCCTGTCTCAAAAATAAAACAATCCTCAGCAACAAGTTCATAAAAGGGAGCATCACAATCTCCAATGTGAAACTATACTACAAAGCTAGTGTGATAAAAACAGCATGGTACTGGCAGATACAGACTCACGGATCAGAAGACGACGACACAGAAACAACTTAAGAGATGCTAAGCCACACCTCATCTTTGACAAAGGAGCTAACCACCCTCAATGGAGGAATGATAAACTCTTTAACAAATGGTGCTGCAAAAAAACTGGGTTTCAACCTATCAACAACTAAAGCTAGATCTATCTCTTTCACCTTGCACTAAACTAAAATCAAACTGGATTAGAGATCTAAATATTAAACACTAATTCTGCTGGAAAATGGGTTAGGTAGAACTCTTAAAGACGTTGGCATAGGGACAGACTATGAAAAAAACTTCAGCAGCATGGCAACTAGCATCAAGAATCAACAATTGGGATCTTGTCTTACTAAAAAGCTTCTGCACAGCAAGAGAAAGCAACAGAGCAAAAAGACAACCAACAGTACGGGGAAAAAAACTTATCAGCTGTTTCTCAAAGGACTGCTATCTAAATTACTCAAAGAACTTAAAAAAAAAAAAGAGACCCCGCCCAAATTTAAAGACCCAATTCAAAAATAGGCATCTGAAATGAACATGTTTCAGATGAAATAAAAGCAGCAAAGAAACCTAGGAAGAAATGTTCAACATTGCTGCTCATTTGAGAGATGCAGATGAAAACACCGAGATTCCATCTCACTCCACAAAGAGTGGCTGCTATCACAAAATCAACCAACAACAAATGCTGGCAAGGCTGTGGCTAGAAAGGAACCCTTCTCCACTGTTGGTGAGAATGTATTCTGATGCAACCACTGGGGAGATCAGTATGGAGATTTCTCAAAAAACTAGAATAACAGGACCCTTTTGACCAGCTATTTTCCTGCTAGGCATATACACAAAAGAATTAAAAGATTCGTATCACAGATATATATGATACACTCATGTTTATACCAGCACAGTTTGTGATAGCTAAATCTTAGAAACAGCCCAGATGCCTATCAACAGGAGACTGAGTGGAAAAACATGTGGTTTTTTCTATAAAATGGAGTATTACTCAGCCATAAAGCATGATAAATTTTAGTCTTTTATATCAAATGGCTATCCTTTGAGAACATACTCATAAGTGAAATAAATAGCACACAGATGTGTAAATACTGTATAATTTCTCTGGTATGAAGGTGTAAAAGAGTTCCAAAATGTACGATAGATATTGTGAAATAGGAATAAAATGTTCAATAGGAAAAGGGAAAAGGGGAGGGGGCAGGTCTAAAGAAGGGAAAGAAAAACTCTGATGTTTAAAAAGAGAAAACAAAGCTTATGTGTATAGGAGATGGGGGTCATAGGGAAGGCAGTGGAATGGGAAAATATGAGAATCAGTCATGTGCAGGTACAAATTTTCAATGTTGAATGCCATCGTAATATATATACAAAATGTACCAATAAAATCAATTTTAAAAAACATTTTTCAACTGACACAATGTTTGTACACATTTATGAGGTATAGTGGGATATCTGGGCTCCTATATACTTGGGGTAATGATCAACTGAGAGTAGTTAACATCCGTCACCTTCAACTTTCTTCGTTGTTTTGGTGAGTAAACTCAAAATCCTCTTTTAACATTTTAAAGTATATGAAACACTTTTATTATTATTTGCAGTATGGGAGAGTGAATTTCATGTGTCCTGGCAAATACTCTACTAAACTACACTGTCAGCATCTATGATGCAGTATCATTGACATATTTCCTAGAAGTTTTCTTCCTGTAGCTCACCAAATAATAGACAACCACAACAAACTCAAGTTTTGCATTTAAGACAAGTCAGAAGTGAGCAGAAACATTGGAAAAAGTAAACAAGCACATCTGAGTTTCTCTGATGATCATAATTTTTTTGTTTGTTTCTGAGACAGGGTCTCGCTTTGTAGTTCAGGCTGACCCTGAGCTCAGCCTCAAACTCACATCCCAGCAATCTTCCTGCCTCTGCCTTCCCAATGCTGGGATTACAGGCCCGAGCCACCACACCCGGCAATCATAATTTTAAATAATGCCAACATAGAGGCACAGACACAAACACATCCTTGAAGGTTAGATCACGAACATGCTTGAGCAGAATCCATACTCTGAATCTCTGAAGTTTCCTGTGTCAGTAGAACAGCTCTGATGACAAACACCTGAACATAGTACATGCTGAAGACCTCTCTTAAAGCCTGAAAGATGTTTGGCCTCCATCACCTTAGCCTAGCCCTGGGATGGAGAGATCCGCACGGATTTACAAAAGAAAAAGCAGCATTGTTTGCACCCTGCCTCCCACCATCTGTTCTTCCCTTAAGTTGGTGGAATGAAACAAATTCTCTGGGTAAGATATTGATTCACATTTTTCAAGTGCTGACCCCTGGTTTGGTTACAGAGCTGAGGTCAGAATGCTCGTGTCCTTTTTCAGCCAAACTGACTTTAGGACAGGCAAGCAATCACAGAATCCTCTTCTGCACAATAAATATGAAAATACTTAACCTCTCAGAGGTATTAGAAAGCATAAATCATGTCTTTAAAGGTCAGTTTCAAGCTGAAGTGAAAAGCATTCAAAAGGGGAAAAATATAATAAGACCTCTACTATGGGCATTTACTGGATTTTGAGCAGATAGCTGTATTGTTAACTTAATGAGCTTCACAGTTTTGAAATTCATCGACAGCTAATCTCAGGTTGCTGAAATACTCCGTGACTCACTCCTCTGTCTAAATGTGCTACAGCAGTCTCTAACATTTATCAGCTTGTTTGGATGGCTAGTTTCCTTTTTTTTTCCCCTCCATAAAGTATTTCTTAAAGGAGCCGCGAGCAAAAGGATTCACTCACCACGGACTAAAATAATTTGCAGATGGTAGATTAGACTACAAATGTACACCTATGAATAAGGCTGATAAAACATATCTTAAGAAGGAATAATGAAGAAATTACCATAAACGGACAAGAAGGGCAGGGGTTACCTTATGTGTTACTGTACAACTGACACTGCGGGTCCGACAACTACAGCTTTCTCAGCACACACAAGGAGTACTAAGTCCAAATTAAATTATAAAACTCACAAATACTTACTCCTTGTGAATTTATCATCAGGCCTTGATAGTTTGTTAACCTGTTAGAAAGGTAAGCAGCTATTGTGCCACTACAGAGAGAGGAATCCTACTGGTACATACGTGTTAGACTAGACCTCTGTCTAAGCAGAATTCAGTCTCTGCTTTCCAGCCTCATCTTTTCTCTTTGCTTTCTCATTGTCAAAGGTGGTAAGTGAGAGATCTCAACCACCAGCCCAGCCTCCTCCCAATTCAGGAAGCTTCTCTCTCAATGCTCCCAAATCAATTTCTGCTTGGAGCCACCGCAGTAATTCTGCAATTATCTTGAACCATCAGCAAGTTCTTCCTATGCTGAAATCATACTGGTACCTAGCTGATGGTCTTTACTCTATCCTTCAAAGTATAGTAGAAGAAACCTATTTCTATTTCAGCATATTTGATAGTTTCTCCTCTAAAGAAAACAGTGGAATGGTTGCTGAGGATTGAACTCGGGGCCCTGTGCATGTCAAGCATTGCTCTACTGCTGGGCAAAGCCTCCAGCATCATCCCTCTCTTTCCCTCTTAAATACTGTTGGCAAATCCAAGCGTTTTCTAGGGACCAGTAGCTGTGGCGTCGTCTGAGAGCCTGTCGAGAATGTATACTGCCAAGCCTCACTTGGGACCTCCCGAAACTGTACCTGTACTTTACAAGAGTCCCGAGGTAATTTGTTGGCACACACACATTTGGGACACACAGCTTTAGATCAGGAGTTGGTACACATTTTTTGCAGTGAGCCAGATGGTAAATATTTTAAGCTTTTCAGGCCATGTTTCTGTTGCAAATATTCAACACTGCTGTTGTAGTGCCAAAGCAGCCGTAGACACCGGTAATGGGTAGTCAAGCCAGCAAGGTTATATTAAAAAAACACTACTTTGTGGACACTAAAGTCCGAATTTCATATAATTCATGTGACAAGATGGTATTGCTTTTTTCCAAACCTACACATTAAAAAAAATTCTTAGCTCATAGGCTGTATGAAAACAGAAAATATGTTGTAATTTGCAGACGCCTCTGCTCTAGTCTGGTATTTCACCTGACACTATTTTCTAGTTCTAACTGGGCCTAGTCCCCAACTCTTGATATCATGTACTAGTTTATTAATGTGGTGTGGCATGCGTAACTCAATCAAACGTGACAGATGTAGAGAGATGTAGCTCAGTGGTAATATTGTATGACTAGCATAGTTCTGGGGGAAAGAAAGAGAAAGAGATTGAGATTCAACAGTACTGAGTACAGCAAAACCACTGTCTCAGGATTCTAAGTTATTCAATACTTAGTATATTTATTTTAACATAATAATATACAACTGGACAATATAGTTTAAAACTACTAAAATTTGATGTCACTTTACAAACTGCATTTATATTTTCAATAGCCATGTCTCTGTATAACATATCTTCAGTAGCTGGTTGTTATCATGATTGTATTTTCCTCCATATAAAAACTGTGCAATTTTTATCAGGGAGCACTGGACAATCTTCCTCTCAGAGGATAATAGGGAAGTCTGGAAATGGGACACATTCCCACACACTATCATTTTCTTCCTTTTAAGTTCTCAGCCCAGTATCCCCTAGTAAAAAAGAAACATAAAAGGTCCATGGCAAAGGATGTTTGTAATTAAATGCCTGTTCACGTGGGATTTTTCACACCTTGGAGAGGATGGATAGGATAGACTGCCTACCATTGGGACCTACATTTGTTCATTTCTGGAACCTTGGGAAATGGCACTGGAAAGGAGGACAGGGTACGTACTGGCCAGCTGCCCCGTTTCTGGGACAGACTTGGCACCTGAAGGAAAGGTTTTGCTTCAGAGGTTTCCTTCCTTCCTCATCTGGCTGGGAAGCAGGAACATCTTGGTGGAAGGGCACAGCCCTCCGGGAAGCAGTTCAGCTCAAGGCCTCCAGAAAGCACAGAGCAGGGAAGACAGAGGAAGGGGCCGGGGAACGCAGCCCCCACATCACACTGCACTGCACGGTCCACCTCTTTAATTAGGACTCAGCTCCCCAGGGCCTGTCCAGGTTAGCGTGCTCAAAATCCAATCCCTGCTCCAGAGTCTTAATGCATACAAGCCGACAATAGAGACGAACTGATAGGCGAAAGGAGGGGATGCAGAATGGAGAGTTACTCTTACCTCTGAAGGCTTCCAATCTAATGTACCTCTTTGCAACTTATCGGAGAAACATTTCATCAAATGACTTCAAAGATACTTTCTAACCCTAAGCTAGAGACTTGTTGCTGTATGCACACTTAGTCATACGGGCTTTGAGGCTAGAAGTCATCTCTCATTTACCCTTTCCTCTCCCACCTTCAGAATCTCCCTCCCAAAGGAATCCTTTTTTCCATTAGCATTACTAGGGCAGTAACATGTCACCCCAGATTTACTGCAGTCATTTCGGACTGGTCTCATTCATGTTATTTCACATCTCTACCCAATTCAGTCCAGAATAAATGCTGTTTTTATTTTTTTTTTTAAATCACAGTAACTCATTCTAAATCATACTCAGTAGCTGCCCAGGAAGGCAAATATCAGCCCCAGAACAGTCCTACTTCCCCAGGACCGGCCTGCCTTAATTCTCTGCACCTAATAGTGACTCTGCTCCTGTGCCTCCCCCACATTCAAACTGGACTTAACATTTCTGCCTGTGACCAAGTGAGGGCATAAACCTACCAGGGATGATAATCACCTGATCCAGAGCATGGAAGAGCAAATGCTAAAATGCGCAGAACACCAAACAGATTAAAATGAGGAAGAACCTTCAGAGTCAAAACATCACTTGACTTTATCACTGTCCTCTGATTTTCCTATGAGACACGGGTGCTCCGCAGAGCTCTGTCGCACTCTCAGCTCTTCTCCACGTGACTACGAGGCATGTGCTGACTCTCGGGTCTAACTTTTTACAGTTCTCCCATGAGTCAAGTCTCCAAAACAGGATACCACTTCTACCACAGCTAACTTGCGAGGACCTCCATGAACTCAATGCCGTCTCATTTTATCTCCATGCGTGGGTTCCTTTTCCCAAATTCCCTATAGCAGTAGATGGCACTTGTCATCCACACAGCTGAACAAGGCAGAGTCCAGTGGTTTACCAGGTCTTACTAATTTTGCCACCTAACCTGTGCCCATTTCTGCCCTTATCTTCCTCTCACCTGAACCACCCCAGTAATCTTGGCCAGTACCAGTTCGTGCTTGAACTATCTCAAACCAACTCCTTACTAATTTCCCTGCATTTCCTTCTAACCCCCTCTTACACAGGGCCCACATTATCCCAAGGCATATTTTCCTCATGCAAATATAATCAGTCATCTTGGAACACAAGAGGTGAATGGCAGTGATGAGAAATCATGGGGGGGGAGCACTGTCTCGAACTGGTGGCAGAGCAGATCGGCCGCTTAGATTCCTACGGACATGAGCTGTTCTGCTGGGACCCACTAAGTCATTTAATGAGCCAGAAAGATGTGGATAATAGTGTTACTATGTCATTATTGGGCATTCATATTAGTGTGAATGAATTTACACTCAAAAGTTTGTGAAATCTGAAGACATTCTGCTTAGACTTAATTTCCCAGATTAAAAAATGGCTAAGGTGCTCAGATATTTGAGAAGATACTAGTAATGATGGCAGTTAATACGAAAGAAGATGACCATGCCCTTCTGTCATGTGTCTCCCTTGCACACTACCTTCAGAAGCAGGCCTGGGGACTGAAAGGGTCATATATCCAGCTCAAGAGTGCACCATCACAATTTTTTACATCAAGATTATCCACCAAAGAGGACAAATAGTTAAACTGATTTCTGACAGCTCAAAGACAAGTGTAAAGTCTTTAATTCTTTGCTGTTTGCCAGAATAGAAATAATGACTGAGTCGCTCATCCGTCAAGCACCTACTGCGTGCTTGCTCTGTGTATGTAGAGAACACAAAGTTGGGTCCCTAAACTGAAGGAAGCTTATGCAATGTGGTACAGAGTGCTACCATTTTCTGTGGCAAAATTTTGGAAGGTACAGTAAGCTCACCTACTGTTAAATGCTTACTAATCCAGAAATCCCTTCAATGTCTCAAGAGGAATGACCCAAATGAGCAGAAATTTGAGGCCAAAGTAATTTCCCACACTATGTTTTCAGAGCTCCCATCTTTGGAACTCAGCTATGTGATTTCAGCTGACTCATCAGATCTGAAGATCAAATCTCCAGGAGAAAACAAGGAATCCCATCATCTCTAGAGGAGCTATTTAATCCCTAATGGTTCTTTAATATTTTTCTACTAACTCACAAACAGAATTTGTCAGTTGGGCCTGGGATTTAGCCCAGTGGTTCTAGCACCCACCTTGCAAGTTCAAGGGTCTGGGTTCTATTTCCGGTAACCACAAACTGGGTGTGGTGGCTCGTGCCTATAATTCACAGCACTCAGGGAGGCAGAGGCAGGAGGATTGCTGTGAGTTTGAGGCTGAGTTCATGACCAGCCTGAACTATAAAGTGAGACCACGTCTTGAAAAACTAAAAAAAATAATAAAATAAAAAGATCAACAATTATTGTTAATAAATCTATACCAAATATATACGTACCCTTGCCTTTTGATCCTTTTCAGAATTCCCTGCTTTGTCTATTACTTCATGAATAATTCTGATTTGTTTTCATTCATTCATGCTACATACACTAATATACCACAGATGAATCTGTCAAGAGAAAACTTGCCTTGTATTTTTGTCTTCCATCCACTAATTCTTCACAAGTTCTCGTAATTACTACAGATCTTCAGCAGTACTAAGAAGTCTGTCTGCTAGGCCATGGTTTCTACAGTATTCTGCTATTTTGTACCATAAACAACCTTAAGAAAGCTCATTTTTAAGTGGTTCACAAGTGGTAAGACATACCATGTGTGTTCTGTCTGATTATCAATGATGCAACCTAGACCCAGTTATTTGTAATTGAGTAATGATAGTAATAAGCCTCAAGTCAAGTTTTGTAGCATTTTTCACAGCAGCATCACAACGTTGGTTTCACCTGGAATTCAGAAAAGTCAATTAACATCCTAAACCCCAGGATATTCTGATATTTAAGTGAGAAGTCTCCAAAGATGGTGAAACTGGTATCATTGACTTTACTGAAGAAAACAACAGCTATTGCCTTATGTATACATGTATACACACACTTACGTACAGTTTTTCTTTTTTTAATGCAACTTCCTGACTTCTCGAAAACAGCTTCCTTGGGATACTGGCTGTGAATCTTTGCATGGCCTGTTCAATAGCTGGTTGTATAAAAGGAGACAGATCTTTTGTCTTTACCCCCAGAAAGAATTGAAACAGATTCTTTCTTTCGAAAGTTGGCAGGGCTACATGGCAGAGGGGTCCAGCTCATTTGTAGAGGCAAACATGTTGCTGTCTAACACAGATTGATCACCAACTGGGAAGCAAGTCCTTCCACTGTCGGTTCACAACAACACTGGCTCTCTGCTGCACTGCTGACCAGCAGTGACAGATTGATGTGCCGCTCTGTGAGTGGAGAAGCTGGCTCGAGAGGAGAACTGGGGAAGCTGAGCAAGTTGCAAGTGTATTATTCATGTACTCCTTGCCTAGAAAAATAAAGCTTCCCACCTTTCTGACCTGTGTTTGGAGAACCATTAGGGATTGAGTTTGCTTTGTGACTTAGAAGACTGCTTACAGCTTTCCAGAACGTAAAAAATGAATACCAACTGGCACTTCCCAATGAATGCCAAAATCCACAAAGAGAATGACCAAGGAGCCCCCTCACACACACCTTTTCCCACTGCGAGAAAGAGGAGACATGATATTTTATGTCACCACTAAAGAGTTTGTTCTTAACAAACACATGAAGAGGTAAAGCTTGTTACACCACGGGGGGTCCGGGGCCTCAGAAAAAGAACACGTTGCAGGATTTCTTTCAAAACACAGAGTGGGATGAGGGCCCACAAAATGGAAACCTTCAAGACAAGAAGCCAGTAGGAGAGGCGTGCAAGAAAACGGACATGTGCGCTATAAATTAAAAGCTAGATAAACCTGGTGAAATGTTTTAGTTCTTACAAACTTGGGTTATTAAAAGTTCTAACATTATTCACACAGACACACACATACCCCAAACTATTTACCTACTTTTTAAACTATGATGAAACTTTTACTTCAGTAGTTGTTTTTTACCTTCCCACTGTATTCCAATAAAGGCCACTGTAACTAAAGACATTCAGCACAAGGAAAGAGAATTATCTAAAGTCAGGACTGCCTAATTTACCACTGTGTCACTAAGCCTAGAAGATTTGGCACATAATAGATCCTCACTAAATATTTGCTTACTGCCTAACTATTTGTTGCAAGCCAACTTAGCAACACTGAATTATTCTAGCCTAGTGGAAGGTTTAATCATAAATATTCATGAGCAATTTCCTCATAACTTTCAAAAACCATTTTAATGAAGGAACATGATCATAACCATGCCATTTCTGCTATTACCTCCTAGCCAACAGTTGAAGCTATTAATGGGAATGAAAGTAGAATATCAAAAAGAAATTAACCTGTGGGATTAGTTTGGGTCTAGTGAGGGGGAGGCAGCAAACTACTGTTTTCCTTTTCACGGGAGTGCTCTGTGGGTTACTGTCCACCAAGATAGAAACGAATAAATATGTAGTAGCTAATGACGGGGAGAAGTAACAGGTTTTTGGCAGCAGTACAAAGCCAGGAAATTTAGCAGTTTCCAGAGAGTTGCATGTGCTTCTCAGTGGAAAGGTTTGTGATAGCACTTCCTAATGAAATGCCAAAATCCACACGAAGAATGACTGAGTAGCAGTTTTTTTCCATTTTCCCACTGAGAGTGAGATAGAAGATACATGATGTTTCATGTTGCAGCCAAAAGAACTTGTTTTGTAACAATATATGAAGAGAGACACGTTATTACACCACTTGTACTATACTATTTGTTACCATTTTAATAGGTGATTAATCTTGCTTTGATAGGATTTAAGATTTTTATTTTTTGGCACATATGCTCAAGCTATTATGTTATAAATCCCAGACATTTCAGCAAATGTCATCCTGATTGTTCCCCACAGCATAGAACACTACCAGTGAAATATTCGAGGTCAAGAACTTAGATTCTTTACCCACTGTATTCAGGAAAACCAATTTATTGTTCTGTCTCAGTAAAGAGGGGTGATTTCTGTGGGACCTACATCATATTGGCAGTCAGTCTAGAAAACTTATAATTAGTTTTAGGCAAGCAAGTTTTGCTCGATGCATTAATCTGTCTCTGAATTTAAACATAAACCCTGAAGTGACTGCAATGAGGAAAATCAGAGTTCAGCATTTTATATTCAAAGAATGAAGTGTGTGCTTAGTGTGCCTGAATAGTACACAAGATCTTCTAAGATCAAGAGTATATTTCTGTACTGGCCTGGGGATAACAATTTTAGGAAGAGTTTGAAATATCTTTTAAATAACATTAATGGTCCTACTATTTCATATTGCTTTATTGGAACAGAGTATTTTGTTATGTTTTATATTAAACAGAATCACTAAGAAGTCATTTAAGCGGAACTAAATTTAAGCAATTTCTAAAATATCTTCGATCCTCATTTATGCACTGCATGGGTAACAATGGCTGAGTTCTATATTCGTGAACGAATCCATGTTTATGAATTTGCCTGTTTGCTAAAACTTACCTGTAACCCCCAGACACCACCAGGAGAACTTCCCAAGTTACTTATGGACCTGTGTGGAGTGATGAGTCGCTCAATCACGTCCCCTACAGAAGCCAAACAAGGTAATTCCGTCCCTTCGTATTTCTGCTCCACACTGGATGTAAACAAGTGTGCTCTTGGTGGCCCCTCTGTGGCGTGCCTTTCACATTTAGGTGCTTTTGTTGGGTGGGTCTGTTGTTTAAAATGGCCCCTAGGTATAGTGCTGAAGTGAGCACTGGTGTTGCTAAGCACAAGGCGGCAGTGATACTCTCTCTCAGAGAAAATATATACATAAATTTTATTTGAGCTGTTGACTGTGAATTTGATGAGAATGAATTAACTACATTAATCACAGAAACATAACTGAGGCAAGATTACACAGTAACTGGCTAACAAAAATGTCATGAGATCCATAAACTCCATGAAGCTCACCCTATTCCCCACCACGAACCCTGAACAAGGAGACTCAGAGACCTTCCAGAGCCTGACGACCACAAATAGCAAGCACAGACTTATTTTCCCAAATGACTTCAATTCAAAGTTTTCAATGTTCAAAAACAGACTGCTTTAAAAAAAGATTGCTCTGAAGTGAGCTCTCTACATTATAAAAACTATTTATGGAACACATTTTTAAAGAGATTCTAGGAATGCTTTTAAAACGTTATTTTTAAGTGACAACACAAGAGCTAGCGAGCATGAGGAACTGAAACCCTCGCATCTCACCGACGGGCTGTGAACGGCCCAGCCTCAGTGGGAGTCTGTCAGTTCTCCAGAAAACTACAGAGGCCAATCAGATAGTGAGCAGTATTTGCACCAGAGAAATAAAAACATCTGCTCATGTAAACACTCAAAAACAAATATTTGGCTTTACTCAAAACTGTTCAGAACAACCCAGTGTCCTTCAACTGGTGAATGAAGAAACAATCTGTGGTACATCCATAGAATGGAATATTTGTCAGCAATAAAAAAAATAAAAGAACAAAGCAGTGCCACAGGCAGCGATGCACACCTGGAATCTCAGCTACTCAGGAGGCTGAGGCAGGAGGATTGTAAATCCAGGCTAAGTCAGTAACAATCTGCCTCAAAGTAAAAATTAAAAGGGATGAGGACGTAGTTCAGAATACTGGCCTAGCATATGTAAGGCCTTCATTCCATCTACAGCACATGCGCACGCGCGCAGAATAACTGCTCAGACATGCAACAAGGATGAATCTAAAATGCATTTTGCTTAGTGAAAGCAGACAAATACTAAAAGCTATAAACTGTGTTCCTGTTTTATATTCTATTTTGGGAATGGCAAGTCCATGAGACCCAGGGGCTGACTCTGATGGGGTATTTCTGGTACAACACACCTGTTTCTATGTCCTGATCACATGTGATTATTAAAGCTCATGGTCACAAAAGAATGAAATCTGTTATGCACACATTTTAATTCCATAAGCCTAACACCATAAAAAGTAATGAAGTACTGTATAATGCTTTAATAACAGGTATTCCTTTAAATCCTCCCTGACTTCACCAATGCACAGAAGCTCATGGTTGGCTAACTAGCTCATAATTTGATGATCTCATTTTGGAAATTTGCATTCATTTTACTGTTCCAGCAAAGACTAGCATGATGATCTGGCTGGACAGAACCTATGAAGTTCAAATCTGTGTCTCTGTCCACTGTGCAGCAGCTCTTCTCAGGAAGGAATTTCTTGCTGATGTGCCAATATTTTGTAAACACACCTGCTTTTAAACCACCAAGGGAGGGAGTCCCACCAATACCCTGAAACAAGGTCTCCTTGTGGCCTTTCTCCACCAGAGATGACCCTTGTGGCCCCATACAACAACAGGACACAAAGGGATCATATAGGCAGCCGCATGCTCAGCACCAGGAACCCAAGAGTAAGCAAGACTCCCTTACTTCTGCCTACTCCTCACTCTGTCTTAAAAGCACTAGCACCTACATGAGCTTAATCCCTAAAAATTGGGATATTTTTAAAATTCTCTTTGTGTATACTGTCTTTCTCTTCCACCATTTGTCTTCTGAATTTAACTTCAATCCTGAAGATGCTGGGATACTTCAGAAAAGGTAGAGAGCTTGATTCCACTTAAATGTCTTCGTATAAAGAAAAATAAAGTCACACAAACCACTGTCTTTTTGTCTCACCTCTCCTCTTGGACTTTGTTACTAAGTGTGCCATCACAGATTGAGAACTCACAGACAGCATCATTTCCGTTCAGCTCTCCAACGACTTATCAAGGTCTTTGGTAAAAGCCTCTTTTTCTTCCGTCCAGGCTGGCTTTGAACTCAGGGCCATTCATCCTCCTGCCTCCGCCTCCTCAAGGCTGAGATTACAGCTGTATGCCACTGTGCCCAGCTCCAAATTATATTTATAATTTCATAAATAAACCCATTTCTAAATTTTTTAAAAGTACATAAAATTTTCCTTTAAAGTACATAAAATTGGAAAAGTACTCAAGGCCCTGATTTTTCCCCTTCAAATCAAATCATCTGATTTAATATTTCCAAGAAACAGGGGGCCGGGGAGTTAGCTCAGTGGTTCCAGCGCCTGTCTTGCAAGCACAAGGACCGGGGTTCGATCCCGGTAACCACATAACAATACTGGGTGTGGAGACCCACACCCAGCAGCAACCAGTACCACATACCACAGTGCCGGGCGTGGTGGCTCACGCCTGTAATCCCAGCACTCGGGAGGCAGAGGCAGGAGGATTGTGATGTGAGTTTGGGCTGAGCTCAGGGCCAGCCTGAACCACAAAGCGAGACCCTGTCTCCAAAAAAAAAACCTAAAAAAAAAAAAAAACTATTTCCAAGAAACAAATGTGCATCTTAGTCAATTTGTGTGTGTGTGTGTGTGTGTGTGTGTGTGTGTGTGTGTGTGTGTGTGTATGGGGAGTAGAGAGGAAGGGAGAGGGATAAAAAGATGAGATTGAGACAGACAGACTAATAGGCAGGCAAACTGACCATAGATTCTTAGAAAACTAAGCAGAAGTTTCATTGTTTAGTAAATTTCAGCTTGACAGTTTTGTTTCTATTTTGTATTTGGATTAATTCAAGCTATCTCTGATTCATGCTCTTCTCAGAATTCAATTATGTTACCTTGATAACTGTAGTTAACATGTAGATGTACTTATTGCAATTTCATTTACTATAAAGTGAATAGATTATTCTACTGGGATCACATAATAACAACATGTAACCCTAAGATAGATACTCATGGAAATTTCTTATTGCAACCATGCTGATATATGACTCAACATAGTTACTCAGTAACTATAACCTCACCTGGTATTTCCTTTGACATCCTAATCTAACCAAGACACTGTCACTCCAGATACTTCCTGTGAAATCCTCTTGGTGAATCCTTTCTCTTACCCAGAAATACCTAAAATGATTTGCCTCATGCTTGAACACAAATGTGCTTGCATAGAAGAAAACTAATCCTGGGGAAATGTAGAATAAGAGAAAAAAAAATCTCATTTGAATTTGTTTAGTTACCAAATACAGAAAAATAAATTTTTGCTCAACTGAAAATAATATGTGTTCCTGTATTTAAATATTAGACATAGTTACACAGTTATAATACTACCTACAAGAAGTACTTAAAGCTCTGTAGGGTTCAGGTGAGTGGTAACTCCCAATTCGGGACACCCAATGCAGTAGAAACAAAGAAATGAACACACAGGGCCGGTGGCTCCCCAAATCTAGGGGTGATGGGGCTTCCTGGGGAACAGCAGGACTAGGAGCTCCTGAGTATAGGTGAGCACCTGCAAGGTGCCCAGGGCTGAGTTACACAGTTCTCAGGGGATGGATTCCTCGGTGGTTCATGAGCCCATGGCCACAAAGTCCTTGGCAGCTCTTGGCCAACTGCACGCCCAGTAGGACGGACTGGACTTCAGCCTTTTTTTAGCCCCTTCTTGCCTTGAGGGCCCAGTATGTTTAAAAAACAGTGTGGGGGACCAAGAGGTGAATTTCTTAGGATTTAAAAATCATAGATCCTAGTTCAACTCATTGCAAAATTCCAGGAAAACCAAGAAAGGTCACTGTAAGTCACTCAGGTGCCATTGCAATAGTAACCACCATGCTGACTTCAGGCAGAAAACATTACTGTCACTAACTTTACGCTCTACTCAGCAGACAGATCATGTAAGACATATATGCTCAGATCTGGATCAGACAGGAAACAGGAACTGTGGGGAGTCTTCAAACAACAATTTATACCTCATTCATCTTTCTTGGAAAATACTGTCATGCTCTGTTCACAATGCTATTGCTGCCATCCAAGTATACATTCCTTTGGCTGTAAGGGGAAAGCCAGGCAGAGAGTCCTATTCATCTTCGTACCTAGCACGGAGCGCAATGTCACAACCTGAGATTGGATAAACACTCATTAAATAAAATGTGTCATGAAACTTCTGCTCTCCCAAAGACAACTTGTTGCTCAAGGCTTTCAGTAGAAGCCTCTAGTCCTACTGATCACATGACAGGATCCACAGCCCAGATCTGGTTAGAGGGAGGAATTGGCTGGGGGACGCTGCTTTCTCATGGACATCGGTGACTGATTATAGCAGGCACTTGAAAGGTAAACATTAGGTACTACAGGATTATACTGTCCCAATAATAAGAGCTATAAAAAAAACACAAAGTGGAAGGAGCTACGTTTCTCAGCATGTTCCTAAGGTTTTTGATGGCTGACATTAGATAGAGTGTCTCCTTGTGTTATTCAGCCTATCATCTCTTCTGCCTCACTCCCCTCCTTTTCTGTCATCCTCTTCACTGCCACGTTCAATGAGAGCAACCAGCCCCTTTGAGCCCCATGTTCATCCGTCACTTGGGATTTGGGGGCACAATTTCTTATTCCCCGCAAACCCTTCCCATCCCCATAACAATCCGACTTCGAGGCACACCAGATTCAGATCCCAGCACACACGACCACGAGCTACACTGGTAAGCATTTAGGCACGAGAAGACTCTCCTCAGAGAACCTTACTAGATAGGCAGTGTCCGGATGCTACAGCTAGAGAATCCCTTCTTTCCCATGCACGTGACCTTCATTTTAGAAAAAGTTCACCAGGTGGAAGGGCAGGAAAAGAGACAAGGCTGAGCAAGTATTTGCAGGGTGGCAGACAAACAAGTGCACAGGGTGTTGTGGGTCCATGGTGTTCTTTGGAACAGAAACCACAAAACTTGGAAACCCACAAGAGGTGGAGAAAAGCCTTGGAAAGCAACTGAAAAGGCATTTGATCTTCAGCCTCTCCGATCTTCAACTGGGCCGAGCCCCTGGCTGAGTTCACAGAGGCCACCGAACAGCTGTCTGATGATAACCACATTCACAGTTGTCAGTGATATTTGTTTAAAGCCAGTACTGGGCTGCTCCTCCTCTGTAGAGATGGAAAAACAGTCAAGTTTCCTTTCCTTTCTACCTCTGCCTGAGCTATCCTAAATTAGGAAATCATCTGGATTTATAAAAATAATCACTTCTTGGCATGTTCGCAGGATCTGCTGAAATGTTATTTCAGAGAAGAGATTTTGGATGCTTGGGGGTCACAATAGGAAATGAATCTGGCAATTTGAAAGTGCACCTGCTGAAGTTCCAGGCCATCTCAGTACTCAAATAATATGTCTATTCTTCCAAACATCTTTTGTGTCTTGTATTTTTTTTTTTTAAGAAAAAAGCTTTAAGTTATTACACTCATTATGGTCAGAGGACAGCCCGGCTTCTTTTGATGTGGATTCTGGGTTTTTATCAGACATCTCTGCATTATTCCAAAATACTCATGTAGGATCTAGCTCATACACAGTGCTCTGCACCACACATCATGCATAGGAGAACTGCAGCTGTGGAGAGCCAAACATCTGACTCAAAGTCCGTTAAACAACATGAAACTTGTCTTGCATGGTAAGAAACACTAGGGCTGTTCCAGGGATGGCGGATTCAGAAGCCGAGCAGAGACATGCAGTACCCATTTCTTTTCCTGGATTAATTCGCTACTGTTGTTCCAACAAATTGTCACAGACTTTGTGGCTTAAAACAACACAACTTATTAGGTTAGGGTTCTGAGGTCAGAACTCTGATGTGGGTCTTACTGGGTGAAAATCAATGTGTGTGCAGAGACCAGTTCCTCTCAGAAGGCTTTAGAGAGACCTCATGTCCAGCTTCTGCCACCTCTAGGGGCCGCCTGTGAGTCCCTGGCTCACGCTCCTCCCATCTCCCAAGCCCGAAATGACTTAACGAGACTTGCTCAAAGACCTGTCACTCATACACGGACTCCTGTTTTCTTCTGTGTCTAAAGACCTTGTGACAACCCCTCTCCCCAACCCATGGCAACCTTCCCATCTCGAGCGCTAGAGCCTTGGTCACGTCACAGATCAAGTGCAAGTCAATTTCCTTGCATTTTTTCCTTAGAAAGAAGAAAATCTTTGCCAGAGGCCTTGGAGCACATTTCCACGTTTCTCTGGTGGAGGTGAATAAGGATTCAGTATACACCCACTTTTTAAAGAAGAGAGTAGGGTCCCTAAGGCTGGCATAGACTGACAATCTGGGATGGATATGACAGAATGCAGTGAACACCAAAAAGAAGACAGTTACAGCTCACGGCAGGCTTATCACTGAAGGCCTGGCGCTGTGCTGGATATATTGTATGTCTCTTCACTTCATCTCACAGCAACTCTGAGGGAGACATTAAAATAACCAGGAAACCCAGGCTCGGTTTCAATGTTACTATGTACTCTACTTATACTTATGAATATATTATTACAGCTGGCCTTCAATATCTATGGGTTTTGTGTTCATGAGTTCGTCCACACCCAGATCAAAAGTACTACTATCAGAAAAAGATTACATTTGTACTGAAGATGTCTAGACTTTTTTTTGAGATAGGGTCTTGCTTTGTAGTTTAGGCTGGTCTTGAACTCAGCCTTGAACTAAACTCAACAATCCTCCTGCCTCTGCCTCCCAGGTGCTAGGATTACAGGCCTGAGACACCTTGGCTGGCACTGTGGTGTGTGGTACTGATTGCAGGTGGGCTTGAGTCACCAGGCCCGGCATTGCAGTACATAGCTACCGAGGATTTTGCACTTGCAAAGCAGGCACCAGAACCACTGAGCTAAATCCTTGGCCCCTAGACATATTTCTTGTCATTTATTTCCTATGTGGTATAGTGTAACAACTATTTTCATAGCTTTTACACTGTTAGGTTGTATAAGTAATCTAGAAATAACAGGAGAATACATGTGGGTTATATACAAACTCTCTACCATTTACAGAGTGAATTTGTATCCCTGTGGAATTCAGTGTTTATTAGCCCTGGACCCATCACTCATGGACACTGGAACAGGACTATACTCTTGTATGCGTAGTTGTAGATATGCTGGCTCTTAAGGATGAAAGTGGAATTGAAATCCACTAAGACGACGACTTTTCAATACTGCAACAGGATCATCCAAAGTAGCCTTGACTCTGGGAAGCCCTCCCCAGAGCTCTGTAGAAAACAGGCTGGAGGCCCCAGCCTGGCTTTGTTATCTGCTCTTGCATTCCCCATGCAGTCCAGGCATGTCTCCAAGGCTGCTTTGAGGACAGCTCCCTCAGACCACGGCGATGACACATGATACCAGGAAGCTCAAGCTAAGAGCCAGAGGTCTGAGTATGACCTGTGTATCAGTCAGTGTCCAAGCAAGAGGCAGAAATCACACCATGAGACAGGAAGAATCAAACAGAATCATTAACAAAATATTGCATTGTTCACAAGGTAACAAGGAACACTATGTGGCAAAGTACTTCTGCTGTGTGGTGCCTGTGTCAGTGGAAAGCCTACCAGAAGTGCACAGGCTCTGCCCCCACAGCCCTGCAGCACCTTCCTGGTGCTCCCTCCTAGCAGACAGGGCAGCAGGCAAATCCAAAGTGCGACCTGCTGAGTCCCAGTTCCCGCCTCACAAAGGAGAGGAGAGAAGATGAGAGAGACGGATGCACCGACCACAACTTAGTACAGGGTGCAACAGCCAGCCAGCCCGTGAGGCCGGTTGGCAAAGACTCATTCTGTGGTTGAGTAGTGTTTCTTCTGCAAAGATAAAGGTGACGCATGGGCGAGTGTAAGTAGTACATAGGTCTTTGTTTTTTTAAAAGCCTTTTATATCTTAGAACTTATTTAGCTTTGGGGACTACACTTGCCCCCTCTATCATCGAAGCATTCATCACTAATCCTTGGATGATACTGTCACTCTGAGTCATGTGTGGCAGGGTTGGAGTGGTTAAAAACAATCCTATTTTTCAAATGTCTTAAGAATTACCAAACTTACAAAAACTTATCTTGATCATGTAGGATGGCAATAAGTAGGTACTGAGGCTAAAAGAATAACGTCATCAAAGAGATGTGGGTTCAAATCCAGATTTTGACACTTAGTAGCTGCATTAATTTGCCTCTGTCTCATCTTCCTCAGGTGTCACATAGGGCAATGGCAGTACTGGTTTCATAATGTCAAAAATGTGAATTTAATTGACTACTATAAAAATCATTAAGTTGGCCTCAACTATGGGTTTTTTCCCCCTCTGGGGTGTCAACTGCCTGGTGAAGCAAAATGTTTCTCATCTTTACTTTTGAGAAAAAGTTTGCCGCCTTTTCACAGCATTTCTACTTTAGGGACACCACTGATAATGTGTGTTAAAATTTTTATAATAATCTTCCTAAGTAAGAATTATTTCAAACTACAACAGTACTTTTTCACCGTGTACAAAGCTCTCCAACAAAGACAAACAATGACCTAACACAACACACAGGCAAATCCCCATGGAATCTCATATTGTGAAGCCCACAGAGCAGATGGAGGCAGGGCAGTAGAGACCAAAAGGTTATTTTCACTCCTGGGTAGGATGCAAAGATGCATGTATCCAAATCAATAATGATATTTCCCAAGAACACATACCTTCCATCTATCACCACTCCTAAGTTCTGGCTCTGTCTTCTTTGGAAATTATTCATACAGCATTTCTTTGGGAGCTAGAGACAGAAGCCAAGTCGAAGGAAAGAAAGGACACTTGCATTCTCATTAGACTGGATTTGCAGTCAGTCAACAGGTAGCTAAGCTATCCGGACTTGAAAGCAAGGAGAAAGTGTAAATTTGCATCAGGAGTCTGCACTTGAGTCAGGTAAAGTAGACAACCAGGAGGCCCACACCACAGGGCTGGACTTTCCTGCAGAACAGGAACAAATAGGTCTCCTACTCTGTCACAAACTGGACTAAAATGAGGCTGCACATAAGCAAATTTCATATGTGAGACACAGGAGAGAGACGCGTCTGCAGTGAGTGAAGGAAAAAGAACTAATTTAGTAGCTTAGTAAGGTCATGACAAGCCCAGTGTTAAGGTTTGGATGAGTGACCCCACGTGTTCAGGTGTTAAGGGCTGGGTCCGTAGGGTGGTGCTAGTGAGGGGCTTCAGAGCCATTAGGGTGAAACCTCATGTGGGGTCCCAAGGACCTGAGGCTCACCCTTAAAGGGCACTATGGACTTTCCTCTCACTTTCTTGTTGCGCCCCGAAATGCAATGTAGGTGACTTTGCTTGTGGCACGTGCTCCTACCATGATGTGTGGCCTCAGCAAAGGCCCAAAGCAATTGATCATGAACTAGAACCTTGGGAACAGCGAGCCAACATAAACTTTCTAAGTTAATCATGTCAGGTACTCTGCTATCCTGATGGAAGGCTCATACACCAAGGCGGAGATAATTTATGACTGAGCTATAAACAAAACCTTATGTCAACCCCGAGTTCTTTTCTCTTTCAAGACTTTCCATGGCAGGGAGAGTACATGAGATGATTAATCAGAACTAAAGAACAGTTGCCTGGGGAAAAACCCCTTTTAATAACGTAAGTCTGCATAGGAAATGCCTGTGAGGGACACATTGGGAATTCCTTTACCCTGGAGAATTCATTGAGGAAGAATCAGAGACCTCAAAGGACAGAAGGACCAGCTGAGGAGCTGTCCATATTTCTCAGACCCCATCTTCTGGGGTCTGTAGTATCCAAGGAGGAAAAGGAGGAAGCATCCATTGACCTGCGCCCTACAGACAGTGAAGCAGGATCTTTCTCTACTTCTAATTAGAGGGAAAGACTCTCACTGAGGGATCATTTTATAAAAGAATCCTCATCCCTGAGCATAATTCCAATGTCAAATAGGGCGAGTGGATTCCAGCTTGGGCAGACTCTGCTACCTCATCATAGGTGTGACTTCACACAAGTATTCAACTGTATCACTGTTTTCTCATCTGTAAAATGGACAATTATTGCCACTCACAAGGGTCACTGTGCCACGTGCTCCTACCATGATGTACAATACCTTCCTGTAAGATATAACACCTTCCTATAAACCAAGAATAGTTTGCAGGCGATTTGCAAATTACATGCTTGTTTCCCTACTATAGGATGCTAATAATGCATATCTGTGCACTATTTCATTAGTATCAAGTTCTTTCTTCCAAATCAAAATAACTTTTATGTTGTCAAATAGAACTGAAATAGTCTGCTTTGAGAGAATTATTATATATGCTTCTATTTCCCCTTAAATCTGCTTTGGAAAAATCAGCCACTGCAAAAGGCAGTTATCAAAAAGAATGGTTCCTTCAGAAAAGGATTTTCCCCAGCATTCCTACAAACAGAAAGATATACTGAGGGAGTGAAATTACGATCCACAACTCTCTTCCGATTGTGACATGCAATTGGTTTAAGACTACACCTATTGGTGGGGGCAGAGAATACACCTATGGCCTGAGCCAAATATTTACATTCATATTATATGTTAGGTAGGATCTTTAAAGTCTCAAATTTAGCTTGTGCTTTATATAAAGCAAGCAGAATAAATGGTCTCTGAACAATTCAAGATGTGTAAAACAGCACAAGATGGAAAATAGTTAAATGTGAAACCAAGCCCTGGTTTCTACTCCAGTACTTCCTCAGTGTAAGACAGATTCCTGGGAGGTTGTATGTGCTGAAAAATCACAAATCTGTCCCTTAAGTGAGGAGGGTCAGTAGACACACAATAAATATTCAAGACAAGCGCACAAGCTGGACACTACAAGTGGCTCCGGGACATAAAGTGTGCTCGGCTGCCAGTCCTGTTCTCTCAAACACAGACTTCCGGTCATGCCTTTGATATATTTTAGTTTTTAATGTATCCCCTGCTCCCCAAGAAGCTAGCTGGAAGCATCCTTCTCCTCTAAGTCATCCAATTTTTCCTCCTTTCTCACCAAAAACTTCCTCCATAATGGGCAGAGGATTATGCCTCGAGAGGTTTTTTTTGTTTTGTTTTGTTTTTAAATCAGAGAAATGTCAGGCATGCTATTTTCAGAATGATTTAAACAGCTCTGGTGTTATAACTAAAGCAAAAGAACAAAGATGCTAAAGTATTAATCATCCTGCCCAGCTGCCCACTGGGAGCAGCTGAAAATGGCAACACAGTGCTGTCTTCTGGCCCGTGTCTACATTACGGCCAGTGCCGCTCACAAACACTCCCTTTCCTGAACATATGGAGCAATCTCAGGGAGGAATTTGCCTCAGTGAACCCTGACCAGCCAATCAAAACCAGAAGGTTCCAAGTTCAGTGACTAATATCAGGAATGAATTGTGCGTGGTGAAAAGGAAATTTTGTGTGCTGGGGAAATTTATACCCTGAGATCAGCCCTATCACAGGTGTGCAGGATCACCTGGAGAGATTGAACTTTAAGAAAGGCGAGTTCAAACATTTCTTCAAGCAGCACGCCTGTCATCACAGAGTATGAGAAACCCAACAGCCCTGTGCGGTATCTGATCACTCACAACGGCAGCAGCAATAGCTGCTATTGAAGGCGGACTCCGGGGACTCAACCCGGGAGGGGCAGTCAGCCTCTGAGTCCTGCTCTATGGGAGTGTAGTGAGCTTAATCCTCAAAGCCGTAATGGAGGTGTTATCCATCCCGTTCTACAGATGGGTAACAAATCTTAAAGATTAAAATATTCTTAGCTGTACAGAAAATAGAGGGAGGAGGATCTATGCTATTCCAAAATCTTGCTTTTTAACAACTGTCCATTTGGTATTTCCTCCTTTCTCACGCTCTGATGTTTATGGAAAAAGTTAAAACGAGAGGGATTAGACAGAAGGAACACTCAAATATTAACAAGTGGATTAAATCCATTAAGTACCTAGGGAGATAAATGAACTACTGGAGGCTGAGCATTCCAAATCCAAATCCCAAATCCAAACTTTGCAGAGTGCTGACGTGTCACAAGTGGAAAATTTCACACTTGACCGCATGTGACAGGTCACAGTCAAAATACAGCTGCACTCAGACTATTGGGTAAAGTTGTTCTCTGCTGTGTGAACATGGTGTGTGTAAACCATACGTGAATGCCATGCTTAGACTCGGGTTTCCTCCCCAAGATCACTTACTATGTCTATACAAATATCCCAAAATCAAAATATGAAAAAGAATCCAAGACTTAAAGCACTTTGGGTTCCATGTATTTCAGATAAGGGATATTTAACATGCACTTGCATTTAAGATGAAAAACATTTCTGGCTCCTTAGAAAGTCTAAATGTTCAATATAAGACACTGAGATGAGCATAGGAGAGATACTAGCTATCTTTCTAGAATCTCAAATCTCAAAGTGGGCACTACAGATTCCAAGCCGGGTTCACCTTCAAACTCCAGTGACATGAAATCCGCACTCTGTTTCCAGTAATGACACTGACACAGATCTTTATTCACTGCCCTCTGGCCTGGACAATGAAGATTAACTGGAGCAACATGCAGATCAGCGCCTCCATGAGGACCAGAAGAATCTCAACAAAGCAAACCGAGGCCTGGTGACACCAACCCCAGTCCCACGGATCAAGCGCTCGCTGTATGCTGGCAAGGCCTTCCGTTTGCCTGGAGATGGGAAGGGTTTGTGGCTAAGTGAGGGGATAAAGAGCTTCGAGGAGGAGGACTCATTCTGGAACAAAGAGAAGGGAAGGGGAATAAAAGGACAAGGAGGTGGCCCGAACCACTGCTCCCGTCCACACCCGCTTCTCTGCCGTGCAGAGGCTGGCCTGTCCCTCACTAGGAGCCCGGGGTGCACGGGGGTTGCTCTGGGGACTGGGAGATGCATGAACAGAGACTTGGATACAGCAACCAGGGGTCACCTTCTCTGACCCTTTGGGTTGATCCGTCACATCAAGGGCTTGTTTCCGACGCAGCAATTACTGCCCTTCAGTATTTTAACAAAAGTTAATTCACCTTGGGTCGAAGCAGTGGTAGATTAAAAAACAGACAACTTCTTGGGAAGGAAGTATTTGTTAATTTTAAGAGATAAGGACAGATAAGTTAGGTCCTCAGAGAAACCATCTGATTTCCAAATCAATTAAGAGTTGAGCTCTTTAATTACTTTTTCTTATGGGCAAGTGTATCAGTCTCTATCAGAATGTACCTGTTTCATCTTTATTTTCCCAAGTTAGTTGGTAATAAGAATTACTAATGAAGGATGAAATTTTTGAAAGAGTAAAACCAGTAGGTGTGGGGGTCGGGGACATAGCTCAATGGAAAAGCACACGTTTGGCATTGCACAAAGCCCTGGGTACAATTCTAGCACTGCAAAAGGCAAGCATTAACAACAACAAACTGTTAAAATCGGACTTTATAAAGTTACAGGTCTGAGGTGCTGAATCTATGGTTAGGAGGTTACTGCTCCATATAATATATACAGTAGTAAACAAATCCTAGCTTTGTGCTTTTAGTTTTATTTCACAAGGTCCTAAAGAGAATCCTCTATCTGGCTGAAAGACAGATACTAGTTGTTTTTGAAAGTGCTGTAAATAACCGTTTTTAAATGTAAAAGGTCTTAAAATATTTATAGTTCCCCAAATAGCACACTTTTAACCCCAGAGAGCAAAGGGGAACAACACAAAGTTCCTCATTTTTATCATAACAAAGATCTGGTTGGAAAGAGCGGAAGAATTATTGATTTCATTTCAAGGATTTCCAAACATCTCCCAAAAATGTTGACTGTGAGCAATCATTTTCAGAGATTTGTGCTTTAAAACACTTTATGTCAGACCTGACTGATTTCTTACTCCACCTTAAAACTGGTACAGAAATAATCTACGCGTGATGGGCACAGACATGCACCACCCAGTCTCCAAGAAAAGCTTCCGCCCAAGCTCCTAGGATGCTGCTGCTGGCAGGCAGCCTTCCCCTTCAGGCTCTCTCAGGGTCACCTTGAGGGCACAGAGCTACCTCTCCAGGGTGTCCCACATCCAGTGATTGATCAAGGCCCCGCTAAATGAATTCAACAAAGGATAGCTCTGCCGGGTCACGTGGCCTCTGAGCTCCCCGTGGGTTGGGAGAGGAGGCTGTTCTCAGTTCAGTCTCTCCCTTCCCAAGCCCACATACGTGGATCCTCTCGGGGGGGCTGGGGATTTAGCTCAATGGTTCCAGCGCCTGTCTTACAAGCCCAAGGACCCGGGTTTGATCCCCGGTAACCACATACAATACTCGGCGTGGAGACTCACGCCCAGCAGCAATCAGTACCACATACCACAGTGCCGGGTGGCGTGGTGGCTCATGCCTGTAATCCCAGCACTCGGGAGGCAGAGGCAGGAGGATTGCTGTGATGTGAGTTTGAGGCTGACCTCAGGGCCAGTCTGAACCACAAAGTAGAGACCCTGTCTCAAAAAAAAAAAAAAAAAAAAAATTAAAAATGTTAAGTACTTATGTATTTCAAACTAACCAGATTAGTTGACAGTTTACCTTTGCTATGAATCCAATACCTAACACCTCTGTTTGAATAGTTAAAACAATAAAATAGTCCTTATTATTGCATTTAAAATGTTTCTCCTATGATTCCATTCTCCTGGCAGAACTATTTGGATATTAAAACAAAAAAATGTTGTGTCCCTCCCTAAAAATGAACTGTCAAGACCGCATCACCTTCTGGCTCAAGCTCTTTTAAGGATTCTAAATCAAGTGAAACTACTACTCAGCAACTTCACATCCTTTCATACGTTGTCTTTCCCTGCTCATGCACTTGGTTCCAATCAGACCACTTCTTTCCTGCTGCTTTGGTTTTTATTACCAAAGTTCTTCAATCCTTTTCACCACTCCATATGCTGAACAACTTCTACTCTTAGAAGCAGATTTTCTTAGAACCCTAAAGAAGAGCCAAGCTGGACTGAAGGTCTTCACTTCAGTAATGGAAATGACCTTCACATATTCCAGCTGAAATTGTACGAAGTAGAATTTGCCTTCAGTGGCTTTCACCTTCCTTTGTACCCCTTCCCTTGTGAACAGCACCCTTGTATCTTTCTCACAAATCGAGCATTCTCCCCTGTAGATCCTCTACCACAGTAAGCATAGACAAATCACACTTGGTGCGTCCTCTGGAGAGAAACACTCACACAGAGTTACATACACTCTCTTCTTAGCTAGGGATTTAGCTCAAGTGGTACCATGCCTATGTTGGAAGTCCAAGGCCTCAAGTTTGATCCCCAGTATTGCGGGGGAAAAATAAATAAATAAATAAAGAATGAAAACACACTATCTCCTTAGACCTGCTTACAAAGTTGGACCTCGACTAGTATTATGATTCACCATAAAATGGTCCCCCCCAAAGCCTCATTCATTTGGAAGGTAATTAAATCATTGGAGAGCTGTAGCTTGCTTGTTGTTAGCAAGCAGGGAATGGCTGGAGGTGGGTCGCTGTAATGTGACTGGAAGATATGTCTCCTTCCCCAGGTCTTTCTGGACACCATGACGTGAGCAGCTCTCGCCCACCATGGGGCCTGCCAACCATGGACTCAATCCACTAAAAACACGACCCAGAATAAACCTCTGCTAAGTGATGGGGGCAGGTCTTTTGACCCAGGGTTGAGAAAGCGACTAAGACAGCTAGTGTCTGGAAACCTAGAACTGAGTCCCACTGTTCACTGTCACTGTCACTTGTGCCTCAAATTCAGAAACAATGTGGTTCATGCCAAACACCTGCTTTCCCTCTAGGAGACAGAAAATTTAGTTACCTGGGCTGCCGTTTTAGCTCAGTGGTTCTGGCATCTGCCTGGCAAGTGGCGGAGTTTGATAGCCAGTGCCACATACCACAATGCTGGGCACGGATGGCTCACGCCTATAATCCCAGCACTCGGGAGGTAGAGGCAGGACTGCTATGAGTTTGAGGCTTCCCTGGGTTACGTAGTGAGCTCAGGGCCAGCCTGAACTACAAAGCAAGACCTTGTCTCAAAAAATTTAAAAAAAAATGTTGAGGTACTTGCCAAGCAGAGGGCAACTTCCCAATGCAACCAACATCCTGAGAAATCCCCGAGCACTGAGTGTCTAGCCAGATTACCTGGTTGACAACATTTCACACATGTTGTCACAACGAATTCTCAGGAGGAATTAAGCACACCTGGTGTGGCTTTGCTAGGACAGGACCCTTGGAAGTTTGCACCCGAGTTCCCCTGGACTAGCCCATGAGCCCCGTGTGGATTTGCTTTTGTGTGGCACTGAAGACTGAACATAGAGTCTTCACACCGAAGTAGATCCTCAGCCCTTTATTATTTTCAGATAAAATCTCACTAAGTTGCTAATTGCCGAGAGTGGGCTCAAATGTACAATGCTCCTGTCTCAGCCTCCCAGAGGGCCACCATGTTAGGCTGCTGATCTGATCTGCATCCTTTTGCTGTGATAAACTTTAACCGTATTAACATTTTTTTATCTGCAGTAGTTACATTCTGTCTAGACAGTCACCACATTGAATTAGCAAACACTTATTAACCTCTATTCCTAAAAGAAATCTGTACATCTTTACATATAACCGTAACTCCCATATAGTCTTAAATATTAATTTATCCTATCTATTTTGTTTATATTTTAAAAGGAAAAATGAGATTTTGAAGTTAAGTGACTGGTAAGACCAGTCTACTAAGAGGAGCCACAGGTAGGAATTGAACCCACCAGCTGGCCCCAAAGCCTGAGTCTCCTTTCACTGATCATCTCTGCATTAAAGCAGATACAGAAAAGTGGAGCATTTCCTTTGCCCTGGGCTGGGAACATGACCCTGGGAAAATACAACTTCTCACTGCCTTGTTCACGCCTGTGAATAATCATAAAGGTACTAGGAGAACCGATTTTAAGTTGACAAGCACGTTTTATTGAGTGGTGAGCACACACAATTCTGTGAGTACTCCTAGCAAGTCGCCAAACCTGGGGCCCTCCTCACAGCTCCAAGGAGAGCTCCAGGTCTCCCCTTCCTGCAAAGGCACAGAGAAGTGACAATATAGTGCAAGGGTGGTAGGCAGTGGTACTTTCTTAGTGTGAGCTGCTGTGATCACTCTGACTGGTCTTTTGAGATGTGCTTTCGCACCTCATCTTGAAGTACATTCTCCAATTCAGCTGCTACAGTCAGGCAGACAGGTCTGTGGCCACCTCCCTCTTGGGAGTCAAAAAGAAACTGTGGTGAAGCCCAGCAGGGAGGAAGTCTGATGAGTCACCTGCACCAGCTGTCCAAGGGCCTGAAGATGAATGTCCTCTTCCTTGACAAGTGTTCCCACAAGTTTTCCTCTGGAAAACCCTTGCCTCTAATTAGATGGCCTTCCAGACTGACCACATAGCCAAGTCCAGACCAACATATGGGCCTAGAAGAAAGCAGCAGAGGCGGCTCCAGGCCAGAAAACTAAGGAAGTCCTTGTGGGCCAAACTTGGCTCACCATCAGAGGGAAAGCTAGCAGCAAAACCAAAGGACAAATGTCACGTGTGTATCTAAGAAGCTTTTTTGCACAGTCAACAGATTGACAGAGTTTGGGTTCCTTGCTTAATGTAATAAAATTATATAATTTTATATATTATATAATATTGACATTGATATTATTGATATTATATAATATATACATATATCTCCCTGGTTCCTAGCAAGAGCTTTACCTGCCCTGGAGATTTCTTTTATTCATAAGGAGTCCTTTCAGAATTGGGCTCAAGAGGTGACTCATGGAGGGCCCTTAGATAATTCTGAGACAAAGGCTTGCCATACAAATGATGAAAGTGCTTTAATTTTCAGGCTGAACCTCAACCTCTAGGGAAGGTAGGGAGGCTGGAAGCCAACTGAGTGGTCATTGACATAACTGACCATGCCTAGGTAATAAAATCACCATGGAAACCCTAGAACAGGTTCAGGGAGCCGTTGGGTCAGCAAAGAGGATGTGCCATCGGTACTGCATACCTGGAGTGGGCGTGGGGCTCTCCACCATCACCCTCGCTCCTACACCCTGCCCTATGCAACTCTTTCATTCAGCTACTCTTGAGTTGTAACCATTATTTAAAAACAAAAACCAGACATCATACGGACAGCTCTAAGTTCCCTGAGTTGTTCTAGTAAATCAAACTCTGAAGGGTCACAGCAATCCCTGAGTTGTAAAGTCTATGAAGTCACCACACCAGAGAATTGGCAATTTATAAGGGATACCCAGGACATACAGCTGGTATTTAGATAGCCATGGTGTCGTGGGATTAAGCCCTTTGACCTGGGGAGGGTGATTCAGATGTCGTTGAACAACCAGTTGGTCTCAGTTGTTGAAATGACATTCTTTCTTGCTTTCTGATCAGCCTGACTAGTGTAAACTAACTCCATTCCTAAAGATGAACAATGACTGTTGATAAAAAAAAAGTCCTCTCATCAAGTCCTTAATGTCATAAGAGCAAGAAAAATAATTTCCTTCCTCCAGATCTCTAACTATATCATTTTATCTTCAGAGAAATTAATCTATAAACACATTAGATGACAACTTGACAGTACCACTCAAGTCACAGGAGCTCTAGAAAACAACTTCTCCACATTATATTAAACATGTTTTACTGAAGCCTCCAGAACACCAGTTCCGATTCAACAATTTCTATATCTATTCTGACCTCATTAAAAAAGATTCCAAAAGATACTCTGAGCTGAAGACATGAGACATGAACAAGTTCCCTGCCTCCTTCCAGAGAGCATGCTGCAATAGCAGTCAAAATATTTTTTATAAGAATGAATCCAGGGGGGCACTGAAAACACAGAGAAGCACTATCAGTGGCTAAGTTATTCACTGGTTCACTTGCTTAAAGAAGAGAATTGGAACTGTATTGACAAATAAACCGAAATTGGCAGGGAGGGAGGTGCAATTTGCAGTACACAAGGCTACAGAGAGGAGCTCTTTCTTCCTCATAGAAGCCTGGAGAGGCGCCAAGCTTGTAGTCAATGGCCACTGGCACCCACAGAATGTCCTACACAGAAGTGGCTGTAAGGCAGGGACCAGGGTCTCTGAGCCAAGAGTTGTCTCCAGAACAGCTGAGCCCATCTCCCTTGAGCCTTGTCAGTTATAGGCTACTGTGTGCAAGGTGTGACCCCAGCTGGAGCCCTGGGCTACAAGCTCTCTGGACAAGGTCTGTGTAGTGAAAGCCCATGATGTAGGTGTGCAGGCTAAAATGTGAGTCAAAGAAGAGACTCAAGGACAGATACAGGAGTAAAAGTAGAATAAATGAAAGGTCATGTTATCCCAATGTTAAAGTTTTCCTTATCTTATTAATTTTGTGCTCAGAGTGACAGCAAAAGGTCCCAACTGTGTCTGTGCCTCTTCTGCACAAGATCAAGATGTCTGTGGGGCTGACTTCTCCTGAGGCCTTCCCCCCTTCCCTGTGTCCTTCACTCGGTCTCCTCTCTGTGCGTATCTGTGCTCCAATTTCATCTTTTTACAAAAGACACTCATCATACTGGATTAGGGTCTATTCTAATGATGTCATTTTCATTTAATTGCTTCTTTAAAGATGCTCGCTCCAAACAGTCATATTCTGGAGTTCTGGCTTAGAACTTCAACATGACTTTGGGAGAATCATCACTCAGCCCATGACATAATGAAATAAAGGACGAGATGAACAAAGAAAGTCTACCTAGAGAAAACAACGTGAGAAGCAGAAGGCTCTAACCACTCAAAAGTTTTAGAAGATTGTATAACCTTAAAAGCACACTTCTATGGAAAACAGTGATCATGACCACTCAAGTTTCTTAGTATTTAAAACTCTATTTTTTTTTCTTTTTTTCTTTTTTTTTTTTTTTTGGCAGTACCAGGGATTGAACTCAGGATTTTGTGCTTGCCAGGCAGATGCCGGAACCACAGAGCTAAATCCCCAGCCCTGAAGCTCTATTTTCTCAAAATTAAAAAAAAAACCCACCAATTAGAAAAACTGAGAAATAGAAGGTACAACAATGATAACACAAGTCAGTAAAAAACATGTTGGTAAGACGAAAAATACTACTGATGGAAGGGGGGGCTTCCATTTAAAACAATGTGCAAGTTGAGGAGCTTACAGAGAAGTTTAAGAACTCAAAGCCCAATTTATTCAGGGATATTTGCTTTAGCCTTTGTTAGAAAAATGTAAATTTAAGTGTGCATGTTAAAAATGCTGGGGGTGCAAGGTGGGTGGCCTGACCAAGTATCTCATTCTTGGGTAGGGAAGGAGGAAACCAGTTTTCCCACAAAACTGCCATTTTCCAGCTTCGAGCTTTCTCTGGCAAGTCCACCTTCAGATGCTCGGGAAGCACAGCGATCCGAGTCTCAACTTTCGCCTTGGCCTGGGCGTGCAGACAACAGGCCCGCAGGTCTGGCTCAGTCACCTTGGAGGGCCGGAAGGATGCCATCAGTGGCATGGGTTAGCAGCTTAAATACTGGCACCTGGAAACTTCCCTCTGCTGCTTTTAAACTCAGCTAAAAACTGTAGAAGAGTTTGAGACTGTTTCCCCTAATATTTTCCTGTGTTAAAAATTATAGGAGGCCACTGATGTGGACTAGACTCTTATAGCAAGGTCCGACAGGCCAAATCAATACGGAGTCATTTGTGCCAAACGAAACTAACTTAGGAGTACATGTGTGTTAATATCAATTAGTTGCAGCAGCTAAGCCTAGTCTCTCCTGGGCAGCCAACTGATTCAAATAAAGCAAACCAATTAAGTGCTCTTCCACTCCGGGCCCTACACTTTGTTCCCCTGTTTATGTATGCTGCCTTGATGATACTACAGCCTCCCAGTTCTGTCAACTTGTTCTGGTTAGGAGCGATGCTTACTTAATTCTAGAATCATTAAAGTCAATTCAAACCCTCAAGCTAAGTTGGTCGTTAATTTTGTTTTGTGACACGTCTGAGGAAAAGGGAACATGGGCAACTTCTCTAGGATCAGCTTATCATTTTAACCACAAATTTCTGTTTATATTATAAAGCACCCGTAATGGCAAACACCCTGAGAAGGCTAACACGGGCATCATGCATATTCACCTCTTTCCTGTTTTTAACACCTTAAATTGGTTCTATAAATCTCCACTTTACAGGGGAGAAAAGATATGGAAAGATTACTTAACCTGCTCAAGGTCCCACTGCTAAATATCGGAGGGAATTTGTCTTTCGACCAAGAAATACTGCCACTGTCATACTCGTACCACTCAACAAATACTTTGTGTTCCTCTTCCCTCTGCCAAATGCATTGGTATGATTATACCTCCTAGTGGCTGGACGGGCACCTGGCTAGTTGTACGCAATGAGATGGGCATGAAATTGACTTGTCACTTCTGGGCCAGAGCATTTAATTGCAGGAACAAGACCCCCTAGGACTCTCTTGCTTCCTGGCACTATATCCAGCAGTGCTGGAAATGTAGTAGCTGGTCTATCAGCCAGAGACCTGAGGTAATTATGCCCACAACTGACCCACAGTGGAAATACATTTAGAGGATTTCAAAGTTGTAATTTTAAGTCAGTTATATTTGCGAGCTGGCTATTTGTTATCATACAATAATCTAACCTATCTGGGCCAATAAAATCAACTATTTAGTTCATGGGGTTGGGGGTAAAACATAGTATTCACTAAAAGAAGAGAAACAGAATATATACTTCCAAACTAGTGGAGTTGTCCAAAAGAAACTAGGTATCATAGCCAGTGCTCAAACAAAGCTAAGAAACCAAATTCTTATTAAAGCTGCCTTGGTCCTGTCTGCAACCACTGGTCCCCATTTATGTTAGCACTTAGCAATATAAAACCAGAAGGTGATTCTTCCATATGATGCGGGGCCCTCTGCAGGCTCTCTGCAGAAAACACGAGATAGATAATCTCACAGAAGTCATGAAGTACTTGTAATAATGAGAAGTCAGCAACACACTAAAGAAAACGTCAACTTCAAAAGACTTTATAATAACACCACAACCAGAAAAGAGCTTTAAACATTTAAAATTCTCAACAAGATCAAGACAGGAATGCAATCAGTATGGCAAGAAAGGGGGGTTATCAAAAAAAACAAATGATTTTGATAATATACTTCAGATACACTCTGGTTACAGACAAGTGAATAGATTATTGGTCTTTTCTCCCGTGAACCTAAGAAAGTGACAGCATAGGGATTTTCAAGATGGATGGAAGAGAAGACATCAGCAATAATACCTGGAAACTAAAAATCTTAGATGGATATTTGGCAGACATTTTCTAGAAAATAAGCACATCCCTTCAAGGAAAACAACCATGTCAAGTTGCTGCTAATAAAATGTAAGTTTTCAAGTGGAAATCAGGATCTTGGAAAACTTGTATCTGCCACTGCAAGCCTCACAGTTTGATACTTGAAAGACTTTCCTGATGAGGTCAGTGGCTACTTTAAATGTGATTTTTAAAAGTACCATATAATGAAATGTGTCAACATTTGAAAGATCTGTCTAATCCAGTGAGCCAATATTTTCCAAATGATCGATGCATGATTTTACAAAATCTTGTGTGGGTAGAGACTCTTTGGAAGTGTGAGACTAACAGACTGTAATGGAACTCAATATAAAAAAATGAATTGGTATGGTTTCAGATTCCATATTGCAACTAACCTTTAAGAAACTACTGCTTGTTAAATTTTGGTGCAGTATCACAGAAAAATGATAGTTTCTGGAAAGATTATTAAACACTTTTTTAAAACTAAATTATCTGTGTGATTTTTATTTTGTCTACACCATTCAAAGCAACATATTGCAACATATCAAATACAAGAAACACATACAAGAATCCAGCTGTCTTTTATTAGGCCAGACATAAAATATGTCTATAAAAACATAAAACAATGTGATTTCTTTAATATTTTGGATAGGTTATTTTTCATAAAAGTATTTATGTTAACATAATGGCTTGTCATTTTAAAACTACAGTAACAATTTTTTTTTTTTTTTTTTTTTTTTACAATTTCCAATGTAGTTAAGTAGGAACAGAAATAGCTCTCATAAACAAAGTTCTTAGGAGTCCTTGATAATTTTTAAGTACACAGAGGGTCCTGGATTCCCACACTAAAAATCTGCTAATAGAGAAAGGTAACCAAAAGAAAGCCTATATAGCGGTATAAAGTGAAATATAGATATTTCTATAGTAACAAAAAATGACATTGTAGAGCGATAACCTTCCCTTGAAATTTATAAAATAAAATTCAATCACATGGAAAAAAATGCTACATTCACAACACTGAAGGAGATTTTATCACCATCTCTTTTGGTGTCAGGGGATACACAGAGGTAGTAAAGGCAAGTAAATACAGACAACATAATTAATAAGCCTGATCTAACAAATGCACATAAAATTCTGTCTCCTCAGACTGTATTTTTTCTCCTCAGCCACACATGGAGAAGTTATAAGCCTAAAGGTCTTACTAAGTCTCAGAGGAAATCTTAAGTTCAAAAGAGCTAGAATTAGAATATGATTCTTTTGCAACTTGATGAGAAAAATCAACGAGAGATGGAGGTATAGTTTGGATACTAACGCTCCCCAAATGCCCATATATCAAATAAAGGCTGGTTCCCCACGGCAATGCCACTCAGAGGACCTTTGAGAGGTGGGGCCTGGTAGATGAGAGATCCTTAGATCACAAAGGGTGCACCCCTAAAGTGGACTGTGAAGCCCCAACTCTCTTTTTTCTTCCTGGGTTGTTAGATAAATAGTTTTGTCTGCCACACACTCCTGCCTTATCTGCTGTCTTTCCTTGGGCCCAACCCACCCATAGACAGAAAAAACTTCAAACCAAAATTGTGTGTATGTGTGTTTCTCTCTTTTGTACTAAGGATCAAACTCAGGACCTTGCGGTTACTAGACAAGCATAGTACCACTGAGCCACATCCCCAGCCCAAGTCTTTCTCTTCATAATTTTCTCAAGTATTTTATGATAGTAACAGAAAACAAATGGGTTAAAAATGTCTATTTTTAAAAGTTAGAAACAATGATTTAGAAAATTCAAGTATAAAGGATACAATGCAATAAAAGTATATCAATATTTGTGGAGTGCAAAAGTATTACTTGAAAGATTATAGTCTTTACTTTTCAAAAGAATCAGTATTATAAACTACCATGGAGTTCTAGATCTACTCAAAATTACTAGTAACATAACTGTTTCCTGACCAACACTACTGCTTGCGGCTAAAATACCAAGAGTGCTTCCTAGGAAAATATAAATCCTCTGTAGTTTTTAGGGCCGAGAAGGGTTTCACACTGTGAAACCCTCCACACCCTGGCTCCCAAGCCCTCAACAACTTCATCTTGGTACATTTTCCTCATTACTCACTGTTTTCCAGCCACAAAAGCTTTTTGATTTCTGCAACTTGCAACGTTCTCTGAAGTTCTGAGGCTTCATGTCAAAGTACCGCCTTTCCCTGAACGCTTCGCTGACTATGTCTTCGTTGGCTAACTGTAGCCCATTCTCAAAGTCCCAGCCTCAACTCCACCATTCAAACGCAGACCTCCCCATCACCCCTCCCACAGCACCTGTTTTCCTTCATAGCACTTATCATAATTTGATAAAATACTTTTTAAGATATATTTGGTTAATATCTCCTGTTATTCCCGATTTTTACTTTCAGGAGCGAGCCGCACATGAGTAGGCACCCAGCAGTATTTGTTGAATACTCGCCAATATGGTTATGTCTTCTCCCCAAAACTGGCTAAACTTCTTAGTGTAGATATGCTAAGTGCTGTGGGACAATGGAAAAAAACCCCAAATACATAAATATATATTTAACATAAAAATATTTACATAGTTATATAAACATATTACAGATGAACTGTATGTGGGAGAATTATATCGTCTCCCTCATTTTAAGTAAATGATATAGACAAAAATCTGGCTGAGGCCTACACTCAACTCTGCTGGGTCCAGCCTCCCCTCCCCGCTGCTGACTCACTTTTCCCGTCTCCTGCCCCTGTTCTCTGGATCTGGGTGCAGTGACTGGCCTCCTTCCCAAGTTTTTCAACGATGTCTGTTCCTTTGCGAGCAAGGGCCTTTGCACATGCAGTTGCCTCTGAAATGATCTGCCCTTTGCTATTTATACAAATAATTGTCTCTTTGTTAGGGTCTCTTGGGACCAAACCTATGTCTGACACATGGTAAGCACATGTTCCACCAACAAGATCTACTCCCAATTCCCTTGTTTATCCTTTTAAATCTTCAGGCAACTATTTCCTCAAGGAAGGCTTTCCTCACCTTCAAATTACAGCAGGTTCGTCTTCCATACTCTAACACTCCCCAGCACCCAATCCAACTCTGACTGTTCCTGTGCGGCACTCGTGCCCCTCCTGCCTACCTCAGGAGAACATAAGCTCCCTGAGGAGAGAAGCCATGTTTCCTGCTGCATCTGTGGAAATGGATTCTGGCCCAATGATTAACATTTAATTCCCATTCAAACCTGATGCTTAATGGATAAAGTTAGGAGAATGTGTTCAAAGGAGAAAAACAAACAAACAAACAAACAAAAAAAAAACACTTTGGATCTTACTAGACTTAAGGCCTTTTTCTCATCAGGAAAAGAATAAGTTTACTGAATGAAGGGAACAGCCCGCCAAAGGAGTTATTGAGTATAATGTTCAAAGAGCTGCACAAAGGTGAATAGGAGAGGAGTGATCTGCGCTGCTGCTGCTGATTTTGCGCGTCAAGATAATTTACGACACCTTCCGAGAAGATCTTGCAAGAACAGATGACACAGATCAGAGATGACAGAGTGGAAGTTTTTCCAGTAGATAAAAAGATGGTAGGGGGTAGAGTAAGCACATGACCTTATAAATTCCTTCCCAGCTCAAGACTCCCTGGGCCAAAGCAAATGGCAAATTTGTGAATGAACTAAATGCAGACTTGAGGAGTCACTCATTGGTCCCAGGGTGGGTCCAAGGCCACTGAATGAAGTCTCATTAAGGGAAACCTGAATGTAGACCAGCACCGTCAATTAGAGAAAATCACTTCTGCACCGATAGTGATGTCTGCCTGTATCACAGATTTTCCCACATCAATGCATAAAAACGTGCTTAACAGATAGTGTATATAATGCCAGAGGACAAGGCAGAGTTCCTACCGCACTGTCTTGGGCTAAAGCTCTGGGCAGAGGATGTAGGGACCCCCTGCTCACAATTCACCTACCCAACAGAAACACAGTCTCCACTTTGAACCAGCTTGGATTTCCTTCAAAGAAAAGCAGTTTCAGGGATGGGGATGCAGGGCAGTGGCACTATGCCTGCCTGGCAAGCACAAAGTCTTGCGTTCAATTCCTTGTACCAGATAAAGAAAAGAAAAGCCATTTCTGTCTTATTGCCTTCCAAGGCTAAGTCTGTTTAAGTTCTGTGCCTGTGACATTAGACAGCATCACCCTTTATGCACATATGTATTTTTCTCCTTTACTTCAGCAGAGATGTATTAAGCTCCCAAGGCTGGAAGGCTCATTTGAGCAGATCCCTAACCTACGGGTCCTCTACCTAGCAGGAAGTGGGCCACATGGCAGCAGGTGGGCAGCAAAACCGTGAAACTGGCCCCTGGTGCCAAAAGGTCAGGGGCCACTGCACTCCCTCCACGCATTAATTTATATTCATAGTCCCAGGAAGGTCAAGAAGGGTGTCCAAATTAAACCACATGGCGCCACATTAGTGCAGGGCCAAATCTGAAATAAATACTCTATAGAAATCTAGATTTAACAAAGGAATCATCCTACAGCCATAGCTAAATTTAACAAAACAATCCTCATGTGTCCATCCCTAGATCTAACAAAAAGAATCTATGGACACGTTTCTTCGACTTCAGATTTCAATTCCACACTCAACTTTTTAGTCATGTTCATATTTCACCTGTGCTAATCAGATTTATATTTTTCTTTATATCAATTTGTTATCTTCTGACTTAGTCCAGCTAATTGAATAAGGCAATTTTACATTGGTGTGGGATCGCAGGTTTCAAAATCAATCTTTTATTTTCTCATTCAATGTAACATAACTACTACAATGTAAGATGTTTCCTACATAAAACAGAAGTTGAGCATGGCTAACACACTTCAGAAAATTCTGATTTTGGATAATAGGTAAGATGTCCTTGCCAAATTGCTCCTATGATGCTAACTTTAGAGAAATCACCTGAAGCTGGAAGATAGGTACATTACACAGGTAAGTACAAATACATCTTTTAGCAGGACCTCAACTCTTGACAATTGATAAAAAGACAATGATTATTCATGTTAGTTTCCTGCTGCCAGTTAAATGATCTTATATGTAGTAGCTTAAAGTAACATTTATTCCTTTATAGTAGAGACATACAGACTCCCGACTGAAATCAAGATCCTTCCAAGGGTCTAGGGGAAAAGCCACTCTCTGCTCTTTTTCTGGCTTCTAGAATCTTACTCCTAAGTCTTCAAGGCAAGCAGGGTGGCACCTTGCTTCACACGTTGCTCTGCCCCCCTCTCTGGGCAGGGCTGGGGGTCAAGTCCAGGCTCAGCAAAGTGCTTTACTACTGGGCCATATTCCCAGCCCCCGCTTCCCTTTTATAAGTCTACTGTGATTGCACATGGGGCTCATCTTCCCATCTTGATAACCTTAACTTTACACATCCACAAAGTCTCTTTTGCTATATAAGGTCATCTCACAGAGTCCAGGCACAGAGACACAGATAAAGAACAGTGGGGAGTAGAGACTGGGCTCTCTTCAATTTCAGTCCATCACAACCTTTTTCTCAATTTTCCACACAATTCCACCAGGAGTTCTAATTGGTAAACAGTAATTCACTGATAGAGTGATCAAAGATCTCACGTGTGTCCTTCAAGGAGCATGACTTTTCTAGCTCTGCAAAGGACACACTCGGAATATGAGTGTTAAAAAGGGAAGTCCTTTTTTTCCCCCACACTGGTCCCTGGTGTAGCACACGAGGACGGAGGAAACACTACCCTAGCCCATCAGGCAGCAGAGGGAAGATAACTGCCGGGGCTCTAGACCGTGGGAATGTTCTCCACAGTACTGGTGGCCTGACCTGCATACAGGTGCCTCACAGAGCCTGGCTGCTGTGTGAATCCATCCCTCAACAGGGAATGCAGTGACTTCATCAGGAGAAGTCTGCATCTTTCAAGAGGACAATGGAGCTAATCAAACCTGATAATGCAAACAAGTCTGTGGTCCAAAATGAATACCCTTGACACAAAGTGGAGGGAGGCTGAGAAGGAAGTAAGACCTGAGGCAAAGTATCAGGCTGCAAATGATCCAGAAAATAGTGGGAGAAGCAGACACATTCCAGTGATCTTTAAGGGACACAACAAGATCTGGTGACTCATTAAGATTAAATAAAAGAGTAGATGCACACGGAGGAGACATTCATGGATTGGGAAAAAAAGTGGGGACACAGGGCCTGACCTATACTCTGTATGTGTGTGTACAGGGGCTGACAGTGTAGCTCAGTGGGGAAGTACTTGGCATGAATTAAGAGGCCTGGTTCAATCCCCAGTCCTGTAAAAGAGAAAACAGGAAGGGGGAAGCAAAGGAAGGAAGAAGAGGGGGTTAAATTTCCAGTATTGGGAAAAGAAAACTCAAGACAGATAAAAGATTTACAGATCAGTTCATGAGACCTAAATCTGACAAGTAAACATTACAAAGAGAATGGAGAACAAGAGGCAGTCATAGAGAATCTTCCAGGATGTAACTTCAAGATTATATGGGACCTTAAGCACCCAATGCAATGGATGAAAACATACCTACATTGAGGCATGCTGACGTAATTCTAAGATGTCACTGGTATACAGAAGATCTTACAAGGTTTCATGTCACTTGTAAAGATCAAGAATCCAAATGATAGCCCGGCCTGGTAGTGGATCACCTATAGACCCAGGTACTCAGAAGGCTAATGCAGAAGGCTCCCTTGTACCCAGGGGTTCAAGACTAGTTTTGTCAAGATAGACTCCGCCCCCCCAACACACACACACACACACGAACCCTAATGAGACAATGATGAAGGAACTACAGCAGCCACACTCTAGTGGCAATAGGCAGAAATTCTGGCATCTAAACACCAGTTTCCAGTAAAGGGGACAAAGAATACTTGAAGAAATTCCAAAACATCTCTGAAAAGGATAAGCCCAGAACATCTTATTGTTCCAGAAAGCAAGGGGCTGCTCATACCTGGAGAGAGAAACACTGAAGAGATTAGCAACCTGGAGAGGGCTGAGTATCACAGAGTATGATGACGTCCCCCATACAATCTGATCTTGGGGCCACATCAGCTATCAGAATTGAGCCTCTATGGATCTGCAGGGTTCATGTTGAGGCCAGCCGATGACAAAATAAGGTGTCAGAGCATGACAAGTCAGGGCAATCCTATTCTGCTTTCTGGTCTTAGTGTTCTCTTTTCAAAAGCCTGTGTCCTTCAGTAGAAAATTTTTTAGTAAACAAATACAACTTTTAATTTCAGAACAGCCTCTGTGTTGGTCTGTTATCAGTTCTCTGGGCCCAACAATCCTCTCACAAGTCTCCTGGAGCTGAAAAGCACAAAGCTGCGGGTTCCATGACTGGCTCGGGGCTCCACCCTACCCTCCCTCCCGTTAGCCGCCAAACCAGTGGACATCCGGTTTCCCCTCTCTGGGACTTAAGCTTCACTGCTCACCCTTTCCCTGGCATATGACAGAGTAATGGCTGGGGTCAGTCAGACCTTGTTTCACTCTCTAGGAGAAGGCTGAAAACTGAATTCCTAAATGGAAGATAATTCGACCCTTCAGCTTTGTGGTTATAGTCTAAGTACAAAGAATTTTGTTAGTAAGGTTTTGATACTTGATTCCAAAATGGCCTAGCTGGCCATTATCCTGGCCTATTGTTTCTCTCATGTAATGAAAACCAAAAGAATAATTCATGGTTCAGTAAATCATATGGAGATATTTACAACAAAAGTGGTATCCTTTTCCGGTGCCCCTGACGTGCCCCTGACGTCTTACTACACACGCGAATCACAATAAAGAACCAGATGGAGCTGCAATCCCACTCTTACCACTTACAGATAAAATGATCTTTGTTCCCTTTAGTGAATGAAATAGAAGCTGATGATAGTCCTGGCAAAGATATAGTGTTTCTCCTCAGAGTCTCAGTTCCTTTGGGAGAAAATGGCTGACTCTGCCCTATCCCTGAGGAGAAAATGTGCAAATTAGAAAACCACCAGCTTAACGGCTGTCTCCCTGGGAGGCCACCACAGACAAAACCCAGCTTATGTTGGCAGATAAAAGAAAAATATCTCATGTTTGGGTATGTCATGTATCCATCTGGGTCTGGGATAGAGACAAAAGTGGTGGAGATGTGGATGATGATGCACAGAGCTGGGCCAAAATGTATAAAAGCAAAGAACTCCTGACTGTGACTCAGGGTGCATGTGATGCCATATAATTATGTGAATGCTCTGTATGTGTGGGGTTTATGTCATGGCAAATGCGCAGAAGAGTTCTGCACTAAACATACTCACTCAGCCTATGCAGCAAAGGCACTGGTTCTTCTACTGGGCAGCATACTAAAATCAATCCTTGGGGCTTTAAAAGATTTTATTTGTTATAAAGTACTGTAGTCAAGAGAATAATGGCTTCCCGGAGATGTCCATACATTAGTCCCTGGAACCTGTGCATAAGTGAAGTTGTGACAAAGAGGTACCCGAGGTGCATGTGAGGCTAAAGTTACTAACCAGCTGAGCTCCAAGTAAAGAGATGATCTGGACTCTAAGGCTGGGCCCAGTGTAGCTAGCACAAAGGTCCTTTAAAGTGGATAGTAGAGCTGGTGAGTATGGTGTTGTATACCTATAATTCTAGCTGCTTGGAAGGCTGAGGTGGAAGGATCATGAGTTTGGTGCCAGCCTGGGATATATACTGAGATCCGGTCTCCAAACTAGAAAGGAACTAGGGTGTAGCTCAGTGATAGCTCTCTTGCACCCTTGCCTACCTAACGTGTAAGCCCCTGGGTTCAATCCTAGTACTCAAAAAAAAAAAGTGAAGGAGGGAGGCAACACTGGTGGTAGAAGTGATGTAATGGAGGGCCGGGGATATAGCTCAGTGGTTCCGGCACCTGTCTTGCAAGCACAAGAACCCAGGTTCGATCCCCGGTAACCATATAATACTGGGCGTGGAGACTCACGCCAGCAGCAACCAGTACCACATACCACAGTGCCGGGCGTGGTGGCTCATGCCTGTAATCCCAGCACTCGGGAGGCAGAGGCAGGATTGCTGTGATGTGAGTTGGAGGCTGAGCTCAGGGCCAGCCTGAACCACAAAGTGAGACCCTATCTCAAAAAACCTTTAAAAAAAAAAAGAAGTGATGTAATGGAGAAGGATTCTATCTTTTGGAGGAGGAGACCTGAGCTAAGAATCATGGTGCTTCCACACACTGGGAGAGCTAAGGGGTGAATCCCCCCCCAGAGTCTCCACAAAGAAATGTGGCCTTGTCCACATCTTGGTTTTAACCCACTGAAACTCATGTCAGACTTGTTTCTTATAAGCCTGTAAAACACTAAATTCACATTATTTTAAGCCACAAAATTGTTACAGCAGTAATAGAAAATTCCCAAAGTTGTGACCTGGGCCCAGCAGCAAATTATGATAAGCACTAAAAATAAGAAAGATATGCTGGGGTGACGATTTGTAGAAGAGTGATTTCACCTGGGAAGCTAGTCAGTTACCCCAACCCCAGAAAATTAGGCTCCTTCACTTCCTATCTCCTCATAGACACTTCAGCTTCCACACATTACAGATGGACTCACTTGACCAGTTTTAATCCAGTGTCTTTTCTAGTTGTATTAAATATGATAAAATTTCTTTGGGATAAGGAATAACCATATACTAGATAAGCAGATGTTTCTTCTTTCCTTCCTTCTTCCCCTATGGTACTGAGGATTGCATTCAGAGCCATATTCATGCTAGGCAAGCGCTCTCCCCATTGAGTTGTGTCCTTAGCCCTGGTAGATTTGTCTATATTTCCTTATTAAACTGTTTCAAGGAAAGAATTGATCAATAACTGAATTATAAGCAAACACATAAATTGGCCAGCTCACACTAGCAACATCAAGAAAAGGACCAAAGTGTCCTCCTGTGTTGAAGCTATTAAAGACCACCGTTATGAGTAAGGACAGAGGGCTTCTCAATTAGCTTTAGTGATCTATTTATAACAGACGGTAAACAGACAGCATTTATTTAGGACAGACAAATGGAATGATACTGTGCAAATAAATGAACTCATTCTTTCTAGGGATCAAGGAAAGAAGGGTCCATTGTACAATCTGACAGGTGCAGCCCCCCTTCAGAGCAAGCCTCTGGCCGCTGCCAGGACACCGCGCCTGCTCATACACGACAGCATCCCTTCTTAAAAGCTTCCCCATCATCGTACTGTCTTTTACTTTGTGCACTGCTCTCCTTATTTGTCTCCCTGGGAGAGGAAGCTGCTATCCCAGACCTGAGTTAGAATTTCAGCCACGTCACTTACAAATGGTATGGTTTTATGAGTTGGTTCAGCCATGCGCAACTTTGTCTCTAATACACGAAGATGCTCACCTGCCTGACAAGTATGAAGCCAATGAAATGCTCAAGACGACAGCACCCAGCGCACAGTAGGGGTTTAACCCACTCTGGCTTTTCCTACCACCCCATGCTAAGCTCCCCCTTCTGCTCTCTCCTCTTCTGGGTGGTGGTATGCAACAACTCAGCACTTCCGCCTAAGCCTCTTGCTGGCTTCTGATGAGACACCTCTAAACTGAACTTGTGCTCCCCACCTCAAACCAGTGTCCTCAGTTTCCCTGATCGTGTCCGTAACAGCAAAAGTACTTTGTTCCTTCCATTCCCGTCTTCTCTATCCCTCCCTACAATGTCTCTCCCAGAGGAGTCTGCGCCCCTCACACCACACAGCCCAAGCACAAGGGTCCCAAGGCTGGCCCTCTTGCCATGGGCTCTGTCTCTCCCCGTCTAGTCTGCTGTGTGTAACACAATATTCCTCCAAACGGATCTGTCCCCTCGAGCCCTGAAAAAGACCTTTAAACACTTTTCTGCCCACTGTCTGGTGTTTTGGTTGAAGAGGTGCAAACTCGCCAGGGAACACAGTGGCCAGGAGGACCACACAGCTGCACCCGCACTGCAGTGTGCCCAGCCCTGAGCAGCTCCGCATTGCTGCCACATGGAAGAAGAACTCTCGGGAGAAGTGGATCGTGAAACAAAGAAATTCAAAGAGCAGTTACTGAAAACTGGACATTTTAAACCAAATTTCTTTGTGTAAAATTTTATAACTATAATCTAAACCACCTTCAACTGCATTGAACCACAACAATTCACTGAGATGAAACAACTTGACATGTTATATAACGTTAAAATCATTCAACAGATATTCCAGGAGATAGTATTTCTATCAAAGGGCAAGTCTGATCAGTCTCTCACTTGTTCTTACCGTTTTGTTCATCCAGCTCATTCCCAATTTCCTGTCCCATTTGTTTTTGGCGACTTATGATAGAGGAGAGGGCGTCAAGACCTGCATCCTGTTCTGAAAGACAAACAAAAACAATTAACTAAAAATCACAGGAGAGCCAGGAATGTAGCTCAGGGACACCATGCCTGCCTTGGAATACAAGGTCCCAAGCTCAATCCCTGGTACCCCAAAATGATTAAACAAAAATAAAAGGAAAATGATCTAAAGCCCATAAATACAACCAGGCATGTAACAATTCAATATACAAGAGATAATAAGATAATTAACATCACTGCGACAAAAGAATACCTAATAAGATAATTAACATCACTGGGACAAAAGAATACCTAATTTTCAGATATCTAATTCTAAAATGATATCTAGAAGACAAGTTTTCTTTCATGAAGACAAATTTTTATTTGTGGAAAATGAAATAAAATTTGGCTGTATAAACATTTAAACTTTAGCATCTATAAATAGTAATAACTTAAATGTTTAAAAGTATAAATACATGAGAATGTTAACTTTTTGAAAAATTAATATACAAAAAATAAAAGCTTTGACATTATTTTTTAAAAATACAAACAAGTTTTTTTTTTAAATTAACAACTGTGAGGATTAAACAAAATGAGTAACACCCAAGTAGGAAGAAACAAAAGCTCCCAGGTATTAAATTTTCTGCTTGAAATATTTCTCAAGGATAGAATGTGCCCTCTTAATCCACCAAGTGCGAGTCTAGGAATGTCTGTAAGAAGACATTTAGGTAGTACGCAATGAGGTACTTACGAAAGTCTTTCCTGAAATACATGTTTCTTGCCCTGGATATCAGTTTACTGCCTCTGGTTCTAAATTTACCCTGACTGCTCTTTATACATGGACCTGGACTCCTTAAGTATTTTTTTTTCTCCAGAGGTTTCACTTCCAGTCTCTTCTCTTCATGTCTCCCTTGGCCGAGATCATAACCAGAGTCTCCTTTATGCTAAGCAGGCCTTCTACCACTGAGCTGTTCTAACAGCACATGCACACGCACAGACATACATGCACACACAGGATCCTGAAATATAGTGGCATCCAGAGGCCACCAACTTGTCCCTATCCCATCCCCTAGAGGATTTTGTAGAAAGAGCCCATCTAGTGAGATACTTCCCTGTGAACTGTTTGCACTGCACTCAAGAAGGTGGCAGGGTGGACATTGCCCATAAGTAATGTCAGCACTCTGACAGCATGGAACAAGAAGACTACAAGTTTGAGCCCAGCCTTGAGCCACTTGGCCAGATCCTGCCTCAGAATGTAAAAGTAAATAAAAGAGCTAAGCATGTAGCTAAGAGTAAAGGAACTGAGTTCTGCCCGTAGCACTGACAGAAAACAAGGTGGCACTATCATTTCTCTGAAATCCAGTGACCCACAGCTGAGGACCTGCCCAGCCTAGCGGGCCCACTCCTCCTGGGCATGCTCTCTGCCTGGGATTAGTGACTGAGCCTCATACCTACTAAATTTATCTGTTCAAGGTTTTTTCTCTTTGCTAGCTAATCCCTTGTTACTTTAATTCCCTGTTTTAGTTTATAATTCTTTAAAGTCTCTTCTGTCAAAATTTAGTCTCCTGATTGGACCAAGAGTGATAAATTTTTTTAACTATAGGATTGAACTTGGGACCTTGCACTTTCGAGGCAGGTGCAGGAACCTTGAGCTAAACCCTCAGCCTCAGAACAATGTATTTTTAAAAGTGAGGAACTAGAAACTACCTAGATGCCCAATCACAGGTATTTATAATTTTACAGTATACCCAGAAAATGTAACATATACATTAAATCATTATATGTCTATTTTTTGTTGGTTTTTTTTTTGTTTTTTGCTTTTTTGAGACAGGGTCTCGCTTTGTGGTTCAGGCTGGCCCTGAGCTCGACCTCCAACTCACATCAAAGCAATCCTCCTGCCTCTCTGCCTCCCTAGTGCTGGGATTACAAGCATTAGTGACCACACCCGGCACTGTGGTATGTGGTACTGGTTGCTGCTGGGCGTGAGTCTCCATGCCCAGTATGGTATGTGGTTACCAGGGATCGAACCTGGGTCCTTGCGCTTGCAAGACAGGTGCTGGAACCACTGAGCTAACTCCCTGGCCCTATATGTCTACATTTTTATATTGAAAGTTCATGATATGTTAAGTAAAAAAGTAATGCAAACTAAAATAGCATTTTTTGCTTAAAAGACAAATAGATTAAAATTTCAAGAACTGGAAAAGCAAAGAGAAAAGGGAGCTACATTCAAGTTATCAAGTTATTTAGAGATTCTTTCTTAAAATATGATGCCAATTTTTTTTTTTCCCCAACAAAGCAGCCTCAGGGGTCTCCTTTGTAAGCTCTTCTTTCATATTCAGTTACACCAGGAAGGACACTCGAGGCTGAGTCTGCTGACTTTTCACCCAAGCGATATGCCGGACGAAGGCAGCTCTCAGCCAGCTGCAGCTTCCTGTGGTTAGTTTTTTTCAGTGGCTGTTTAACCTAGAAGCATATTTACTAAAGTAGAAATCATGAAAGTCTTCTTGCTTAAGGTTACATTAACATCTACTTCCATTTTTTCCAAGTCTTTTTATGGAATTAAGCCATTCTACTTAGCTCTTTTAATTCATCTGGAATTTATTTAAACTAAAGGTGTGAGGTAAAGATCCCTTAGTGACATTTTTTGACACTATGCACTTTTTTAAAGCTATAAATGACCTGTTGCCTCTAGAGACCACTCCAAGGGACCATTTTATAGCAAAATCACTTTATAATGAGGTCCTTTTGGTCTTTAGCAACAACTTCTTGGATGGTCTCCAAGAGAAATCTATCATTGGCCTACCTAAGCTATAGGATGTCCAATGCTATAGAAAAAATGCTCGGCGTGTCCAAAGAATAATTTTTATTTAGGATGGAAGGTCAAGTGTTAACGTAAATTAAAAGGTAAAACAATTTTAAAAACAGGAAAGGGGATTCCACTATGGTTTTCATTTAGAAAAAGAATCATTATGTCCTGAAGTTGTTTTATCTAATAGAGACATAGCTTATGAATGAAAATACCTACATAAAACTCTTTCCTCACACTTGTCTGACTTCACTATCTAAAGGTCATGTCTCTACTGTACAACAGAAAGGGGACTAAAAATTCTGTTCCATTCAAATAACCTCGGTAAGATGTTGGCAACTCCTCATGTTTAAATTGGTAAACTAAAATTTCACCCTATAATCCAAAGACACAGAAGACAACTGAGGTCCTGTGTAAGTACTAATCATGACAATGACCTGAGCTTACTGATATGCTAACGCAGAATTTCTAAGGGAAGGTCATGACCACTTAGAAATAATGATCAAAATAAAATGTTGCTGCTCACAAAAATGTAAGATTCAAGAACCATGCAGACAACCTATTATAACCAGAAAACCACTATAAATGTCATAACGTTACTTCACTTCCATAATCTATCTTACTGTATCACATAACCTCAGGCATTGTGCTATCATAACAGGTCATTTGTGACATATCACACTGTATGAATCATTCAATTTTATAATGGTATAAATATTAAAAGATAATCTTTGTGGTAAAATAAATAATAAGAGCCTTCTCCACATTCGTGTCCTAATCTGTGGAATCTGAACAGCTTACCTTTCACAGCCAAAAGGGGCTTTGCTGATGTGATTACAGTTAAGGGATCGGAGATGGAAGATGGGCCTGGACTATCTCTGGACAGTGCTTAGTCATCTGAGTCCTATAAAGAGAGAACCTTGCGAGCTGCTGTCAGCGAGAGACGAAGGGTCAGAGAGATGCAGCAGTTGGGTCTGAAGATGAAAGAAGAGGACTGTGGGCCAAGACATGGGGACAGCCTCAAGAGGCCGGAAAAGTCTAGAAAGCGGAATCTACACTGGGGCCTCCATACCAACTCGGCCTGGTCACTTCCTGATCTTAGCCCTGTGAGACCTGTGTGAACTTCTGACATACCCAACTGTATGGCAATAAATACATTCTAAGTCAAAGTGTGCTATTTATGGCAGCAACAGAAAACTAATAGTCATTTTTGAAAACCCCTTTGGAGGTGTGTTGATACTTCATATCTTTAAGTATTCAGAAACCATCTTCCAAATAAGTGTGTAGCTATGAGATAACAATTGGTGGCTGCAGATTTTTTTTTTTTTTTTTTTTTAAAGTTATAGTCAGGGCCGGGGAGTTAGCTCCGTGGTTCCACTGCCTGCCTTGCAAGTGCAAGGGCCCGGATTCAATTCCCCAGTAAACACATGCAATACTAGGCATGGAGACTCACGCCCAGCAGCAATCAGTACCACATACCACAGTGCCGGGCGTGGTGGCTTGTGCCTGTAATCCCAGCACTCAGGAGGCAGAGACAGGAGGATTGCTGTGATGTGAATTTGAGGCTGAGCTCAGGGCCAGCCTAAACTACACAAGCGAGACCCTGTCTCAAGGGGGAAAAAAAAAAAAGAAAAGGAACAGTCATCAGAATGTATTCCTGCCAAAAATAATTATTGATTATGGTCAAGGCTCTAAATCTAGTTATCAATTTCTAGAAACTATCTGAGACAGAAGAAAAACTAAAAAACATGAGGACACAAATGGCAAAAACTGGAGAGTAAAAATTCTACCAGAGAAACGACCGTGTCCCACAAGGAAACTGCGGAGGAAAGAGGGCTGGAAAAGGACTATATTTTAAAGGAACTTAAGGAACATACTAACAAGTTGCAATGTACTGACCATATTCAGACCCTAAGTTGGATAGTCTAAAAGGAAACATCCGGGGCTGTTAGGAATATTTGAACAGTGGGTATCTGATTATATTAAGGAATTAATTATGGATGATCTGTGTATTAAGCAACCTTTTACATAGTTCAAGCAATTAGTTATGGATGATCTATGTATTAAGCAACCTTTTACATAGTTTAAAGGTATATTTAGGAATTTTTACCAATACAATGGTATGATGTCTGGAATTTAGTTAAAGTAATTCAAGCGGTGGGTAGTGGACAGATATATATAGAGAGATAAGACCTGACTGGCTATGAGATAACTGAGTCAGAATGAGAGGGGAGATTGAGTCATTACTATTATTATGTTTGTAATTTCCCCCTGCAAAGAGTTATTGATTTTTTTGTTGTTGTTTTTAAGACAGCGGCTCACTGTATAGTTCAGACTAGCCTTTAACTTTTGGCAATCCTCCTGCTTCAGCCTTCCAAGTGCTGGGACTACAGGCGTGTGTCACCATGCCCAGCAAGTTATCAATATTTTAACAAATATTTATCATAATATTTTAACAAAGAAAACAAAAAGACATCCCTAAGAGGTATGACCACAGTTGCCTTTCAGAGCACATATCAGGGACAACGAGGTGAGAGTGTGCCTCCTTTTCCTGTCTTTGCCCCAGTGTGAATCCTGCTGTGGCACAGAGCGATGCGATGTGTATCCCAGGACTTACACATATAATACATGTTGTTTACATCAATGAATGACCACAGGGGGCGCTCTAGCTTTACAGTCTCTGCCAGGTAGAAAAGCTCTGTTCAAGACCATACAACCTCTGACTTGAAAGGTGTAAGAACCAGGTGACGCTGTATTGCTTGACGTCCAGAGAGAAGCAATGAAACTTCTGACGCTTAACATGCAGGAAGGAGCTATTCCTGCTAAGGGGAAGTGGGAACAAATGAAGAAATGACAGATCAAGCCAGATAGAGTAGTTAACCATGAACAGAAACTCTTCAGAGGAAGAAGTAAAAGCATTAAAGAAGCACATGAAGAAATGCTCAACATCACTGGTCATCCAAGAGATGCAGATGAAAATAACTCAGATTCCATCTCACTTCACAAAGAATGGCTGCTATCTTGAAATCAACCAGCAACAAATGCTGGTGAGGCTGAGGGGGAAAAAGGAAGCCTTCTTCCACTGTTGGTGGGAATGCAGACTGATACAACCATTATGGAGATCAGTGTGGAGATTCCTCAAAAAACTACGATTAGAGGTCCCATTTGACCCTGCTACTCCCCAACTAGGTTATACACAAAAGAATTAAAAGATTCATATCACAGCAACATATGCACACCCATGTTTATAGCAGCTCAGTTTGTGATTGCTCAATCTTAGAAACAACCCAAATGTCCATCAATTGCAGACTGGATAAAGATGTGATTTTTCTATAGAATGGAGTATTATTCTGCCAGAAAGAATGACAAGTTTGAGTCATTCAT
>PVIR01006426.1:0-45735 GCA_004026965.1 Petromus typicus
GGATGGAAAGGCAGCTGGGACTGCAGCCTAGGCTTTGCAATATTGCTGCGTGACCTTGGCCTAGTTATGGTTTCCTTCCTCTCTGGGAAGACAGACTGCACCAAGGGACCCGTTGGTCTCTGCCAGTTTGGTCACCCCTGGGAAAGGAGATTGGAGCTGCCAGGCCACAGTCCTCTGGTCAGGTTGCCAGGACTCAAGCCTGGCTTCCTGAGGACATAGTGGAGCAGCTCTGGGCCAGCTAGCGTGGAGCCAGGCCTCCCCAGCCTATCTTTTGCCCAGATCTCTGCTGGGTCATTCTCTCACGGAGCCACAAGCCAGGCACCAGGGTGCTCCGAGTCCTAGTTCCCTGTCTGCATAAAGGAGCTGAGAACAGGACGGACTTGTGGGCCCGTTGTGAGGGAGATGGTGTCCACTCCTGCAGTGTGTAGGACTGTGGGCCATGCATGTGAACAGTGGACAACATTTATCTCCTTTCACTGTCTTGCAGGCCCTGCTGTGGTGCCAGGCCTTAGGGAGCAGAGGTTGTGCAGACTGCACCCAGCCCCTGATGTGGGAGGAGCAAGTACAGAGGCCAGCCTTTGTGGCCATCAACCACAAGTTTTGGGACCTAGTGACAGTCTTTGGACGGGCCAGGAAAAGACAATGCTGAGTAGGCCCAGAGTCCCCTCTGAATTAATTTTTTTGGTTTTTTTTTTCAGGTTTTTTGAGACAGGGTCTCACTTTGTAGTTCAGGCTGGCCCTGAGCTCAGCCTCATACTCACATCATAGCAATCCTGCCTCTGCCTCCTGGCATGGCTTGCTGGGATTACAGGCATGAACCACCATGCCCGGCACTGTGGTATGTGGTGCTAATTGCTGCTGAGCATGAGTCTCCATGCCGAGTATTGTATGTGTTTACCGGGGATTGAACCCAGGTCCTTGCGGTTGCAAGACAGGCACCAGAACCACTGAGCTAAATCCCCGGCCCCCTACTGAATAATTTTTAACAGCCGTAAAGAAGTAATCTCAGTTTTCATTGAAGGGTCCTACCTCCAGAACTCTCTTGGTGGCCGAGCCTGACTCAGGGACCCCTGAATGTGCCCATTGGCTTCTCCCAGGGATGGCTACAGGGGCAGTCCCTTTGCATTTGCAACAGATTCAGTTGTCCCCAAGTAATGTCTGCAGTGGCCATGGGGAGGGCTGGTATGATGGTGCCCTTTGCCACCCTCAGTCTATTTCATCTGCAAGGCTGGGGGCCCCTTGTGGCAAGCTCAAGGCAGGGCACACTTCAGAGCGGGCCCAACACTTCTCATTTTGTACTACCGAAGTATAGGATACACATAGAAAGGATTCACACCCGTAAGTTTACAGCTGGATGGGTTCTGTCTGCCCATATCTTACTGTATACTTAGCACCAGGTGGAGCAGCAGCAGAGAGTGTTTCTTCAGAGCCACTCCTGCTTCCTGGTGCTCTCCACTCCTTGTGTTCTTCCTTCCTTTTTCTGTCATCAGGACTCAGCGGCAACTCAGCTTGCAACAACTGTCCAAACCGCCAAGTCTCCTGCCTTCCCACAGACGGCCTCCCCCAAAGATGGCAGCCAGGATCTGTGTTGGTTTCCTTTGCTGTATAACAGGTTATTGACAACATGGCCGCTCAAAATGCCACACAGTTAACTCTTCACAGCCTGTCAGTCAGACTCCCTGGCACAGCTGGGTTACCAGGCTGCAGTTATAGGTCGGTCAGGTGCCTTTTATTTGTGGTTTCACTGGGGAAAGGTCTGCTTCCCTCAGTTTGCTGGAGCCCTCAGTGTGCAGGGTCCCCATGGTCCTTTGTGCACAGCTTCTGCAGCAGGGCTTCGTATATGTTGGCATCAAGATGGACCCGAGCTCAGGAAGACCCAGAAATCAAGAGCAAGGAAAGCAGGATTTTACCCCTAGCCTGACAGCCACCATTTCCTTTGCTTGCTTTCTCCATCACTCTGCTCCATTCCAGCTTCCCAGCCCCAGCCAGAGAAATTACCCAAGCTGCCCACAGAGCTAGGGCCTTCAGCCCTGCAGTAGAGACCACACGAACTCACCGGGCCTCAGGCACACACAGCCTGGTGCAGGATCTTGGTCTCGGAGTGAGCACACAGTGGAGCTTGCTGCTGTGAGGAGAGCAAGTTGTTAGGCTAGAGGAGGCTGCAGCCAGGGACCTGTCTGAGCAGAACCTCTTAGAGTTCCAAGGTCCTGAGAAAAAGTGAAGAAACTGTGCTGTCTTCACAGTGCTATTGGGGATCCACATGTGAGTGGAGGTGCTTCAGGACCTGGGGCTTCTGTTGATGCTGGGGGCTCCTCTGGTCCCCAGGGTTGGACAATGCCTGGAGGCCATGCACAAGCTGCTCTGTGGGGACATTCGGCCTTCAACTCGTAGAATTTTCTACTCAGCAGGCCTAGTTACCCATTTTTCCCATTCTTCAGCTTCTGCTTTTAATATTGTAGCTCAGAAACTATTGTTTAAGGTCATGAAGATTTTTGTCATTGTTTTCTTCTGAGCTGAGAGCTTTATAATTTTAGATCTTACCTCATAGGATTTTTTTCTCTTCAAAGAAATGGTGCCTGAAAACCATTTTATCCAGCAGTGTGCACATAGCCAGTCCTCAGTAAGAGGTAGCAAGTTTTTCTATTATTGATAGTGACTTTTAATATTATCTTTCCCATAATTACCCTCTCACTATGTTTCCCATGTGGCTAGGTGCCTCCTATTTCTTCTAAAATGATCATGTTGGTGTTTGAATCCATTTGTGGCCCTACTTAGGACACAGAGAAGAAGAGGAAGATCTAGTCACTTCTTCTCTAGTTTTTGCAAACTTCATGTTGCAGAAAGTGTGGAAGGACCTAAGGAAAGTTTGAGCCATCAGCAGCTCCTCCCCACCCCATGTTCCTCTGTGTGGACCTTCTTCTCCTTATGCCTGGCACCTTATTTGGAGGCAAACCCAGACATCATAATCTGTAAACTATTTGCATATGCATCTCTAAAATTAAATCGCCCACAGCAGCCCCTTGGGTAACCTCATTTGGATGCATGTTAACGTGCTCACAGAATCTCAGAGACTTCACTCTAGAAGCTTGTTCTTGACATAGGGGTACGGGAGAGGCACAATTTGAACCTGGTGCTTCTGATGATGTTCTCTCTTTGATGAGAGCAAATACCTGGGTCTTACTTCTGCATGAAAGGACTGCAGAGGATACAGTGCCTTTCATATTCTTCTGAATCCTCTTATTCAGTTCAGTCACAGTAGGAACACCTTGACCTCAGTGCCACAGAGGTCCAGGCACCCATGCCAGCTTCATTCCACAGGATGAGGGGCTTGTGCTTATGTCTCTTGGGCACCTGGCTGGTCTCTGCCCCTTGTCTCCTTCACCCCTCCATCCTGGCGCAAGGCTGTGTATCCTGCAGGAAGCCAGGCTCCCTGTGAACTTCAAGAGCCCTCTCTGGGTATTCCTGGGCAGGCCCTCGAGGGAATGTGTGTTTACCATTTGCCATGGAGACTGTTTGGGCTTTTCTTCCAACAATTTGTTTGGTAATTCTAAGAGACTTGTGAAAAAATGCATGAGGCCTTCAATACAATAGATAAGCTGAAAAGCTTGGAAGAAAATCCACTTGTGGCTAGCAGGGAGAGTGGAAGGCTCTCTCCGGCTCCCTCTGCTCCTGCTCCCAAGGGAGATCTGTTTAGGAGCAGTTCTTCTCTGAGTGCCAGGCTTTCATCCCACACGCAAAGCTGCTTGGCGCCTGCTTGTCAGATATTTTCTCCTTTGGTTTCATGGGGCTTCTTTGTCCCCTGAGTTGGGCTTCAATTGGTGTCTTGATTCTGGGTTCTCCTTTAAGGTCGCTGCCCTCATACATGCCAGGAGCCAGCATCAGCTGTACTCCTCAGCAGCTGGTGGAGGCACCTCTCTGACCTGGGGTAGGTGCTCTGGAGGGAGGAAGGTGCATGCCTGTGTTGTGAGTGGCTTAGCTGCAGGGGGAGAATGAGCTGGTCCCAGCATAGGAAGCACCTCTGAAGTTGATGCCTTGGTGTGGGAGGATAGCCTGTGTGTGGCCCTGCAGCGCCCCTAGCAAGGAGGCTCCATGCAGCCTTGAAGGCCAGTTGCACAGGTGATGCTCCTTGAATTTCAAGTGGCAGACTTGAGGGACTTGAGGGCATCTTTACAAGGACCTTTAAGGCCATATGCATAACTTGTCATGTTGAAGATGAGGAATCAGGGACTTGGAGAAGCCCAGTGACTTGCCCAAAGGTGACGCGTAGAGGGGGCAACCCAGGGAACCTCTTGATCCTGATCCCTCTCCACAGTACAGCGGGCTGCTTTTGGTGTATGGGGGAGTCAAGGACCTGCGTGCTGTCAGGTCCTGGCCCAGAACATGGACTCAATAGCAAGGATAGTGGAGCAAAGAAAGTGTAGAAGGCTCTGTGCATATGCATCTGTGCTGCACCCACATGGTGTGATGTTTGTTGAGTGGCTAGTCTTCTAATATTGGGGCAGCAGTGTGATTTATACATGTATATGTATGTGCATGTTGTTTTGGAGGGTTCTCATGGATGAGGAGCTCTTGTGGATTAGTGATCTGGTCTCAAGGAGTATGCCAGTCATCTTGCTATTGCTGTGGTAAAATACCTGTGAGGAGCATTTTAAATGGGGGAAAGATGTATTTCAACTCACCATTTCCCAGGTTTCAGTCCATGGTCACTTGGCTTCATTGTTTCTGAGCCTGTATGAGGCAGAACATGATGGATGAAAGGATAGCGAAGAGAAAAGCTACTCACTTCATGGTGCCCAAGCAGCAGGGAGAGAGAGGAGGGGTCAGGGGACATGATACAGTCCCCAACGACACACTCCCTTTAGTTAGGACCCACCTATGCACTGTCTATCACTTCCCCATAATACTCCATTAAACTGTGAACCAGTGATAGACGCGTCCACCGATGAAGTCTGAGCTCTCACGATCCATCCAGCCACTTCACAAAGAGCCCAGGTTGGAACATTGCTGCCCTGGAATGAAGCCGTCAACACGTGTGCCTCTGGGGAACGTGTGTCCAATCTGTGACAGGCTCTGGGGAAGGGATGGTGCCAGAAGGGATAGATGCCAGTAGTAGGCAGCCCCCAGGTGAGAGGCCAGGACTTGGGCACAGGCTGTAGTTACAGCCCTGGGTGTTGTGGTGTGGTCGATAGGCTCAGATAGACCCTTCTCTAGGAAGCCCCTTGGGTAATATTCCATGGATGTTCCACATTGGTTTCCTCACCCGTTCTATATGAGCAGCTGGTTGGTGGCTAAAGTGACCCACTGAGGGATGATTTGTGTAGGTCTGCGGCAGCAGGCGAGTCCCCCTGAATCATCAGAGTGGGGACCAGTACAAGGCCTCCCCAGATGCTCTGGTACCACCTAGGAGCAAGGGAAGTTTCTGACCACTAAGAGAAGACAAAAGAGCCCATGAGTAGATACTGTGGTGTAGCCTTCAGGGGAGACAGAGTCCAGGCAAGAAGTACGTGTGCATCTCTGGCACTTACCCCTAAAATAATGACTAGGACCAAAATCAGCTCCTTGAAAAAAAAATGGCAAGTAGATCTCTCTGTTTGTTGATAGCCTTACTAGAAAAGAAGCATTGTGGGTGCCTTTGCCCCAACCTCTGCTGGCCTCACAGACTGGGGTGTGGGCCAAGTGGCAGGAAGGGCACCTGGGGTGAAAAGGTACAGGGGGTGGAAGGTGGCAGGGAGGGAGCAGCTGGTGTATTGTGTAACCAAGCTCCACCCCTTGGGTGGCTTAAAACAACAGAAATACGTGTATCTTTCTGTGGATTGGGAGGTTGAAAGTCCAAAATGAAGGTGTCAGCTGGGCTGGAGGCTCGGAGGGAGAATCTGTTTCTGCAGCTCTCCCAGCTCTGGTGGCTGTGGGCCATCTTGGGCACAGCTCTGTACAGAGACACAATATCCTGGGGGCTGACTTCACCTTCTCCTGGCCTGTAAGGAAATGAGTCAGTGGGTAAAGACCACGTATGTCTGCTGCAACCTCCTGGCTGGTAAACCTCAAGGTGATTGCTTCTAAAGACCCTCTTTCCAAGAAGGCCATGTTCACAGGTATCAGGAGGTTGTGCCAGCACAGTTCCACCCACCATGGAAGTTGCTAGCCGAGTCTTTTCCTAAGACCATCTCTCCTCCCTCTATAATTTTGTCCTGGCCAGAGGGATGGTGTCAGTTACTATGTCTGCCCAGTTGCCCACCAAGGCAGCTCGGGCTCCTGAAATTGCTGTGGAGTGGCAGGGCCAGGATCTCTGACGCTTTTTTCTTCTCAGCCTGTATTACTTTCCTAAAAATTTAGCCATATTTTTAAAATGAATTTTTTCATATATATTGGTATCTTTTTTTGTTTGTTTGTTTTGGTTTTTGAGACAGGGTCTTGCTTTGTAGTTGAGGCAGGTCCTAAACTTATTAATCCTCCTGCCTCTGTCTCCTGAGTGCTGGGATTACAGGCGTGAGCCACTACTTCTTGCATTGTGATATGTGGTACTGATTATTGGTGGGCATGAGTCATCACACCCAGCATTGTTTTATATGGTTACTGGGAACTGAACCTGGGCCCTGTGCTTGCAAGGCAAGCACTGGACCCACTGAGCTAAATCCCCAGCCCTATAATGGTGTCTTTTTCCCTCATGTAAGTTGGCTCTTCTTCAAGGAGATAGTAACTGATTTTTGTTAGTTTCTCTTGAATTTCTGTAGTACCTACCACGAAGCTGGTAGGTATTGAAGGGAAATCCCTGGGCTTTGATTTCTTTTTCTCCATTACACCTCCCCATAGAGTGGTCCCGGCATTCTTCCACTCCCCCCTCCCCCACCCCCCAGAATCCTTATCAGCACAGTGTGCTGGGCTGGCGCACTCACAGAGTGTAATCAGTACACGGGGCAGATTGGTTTCAGGTGAGGCTCCATCTAGGTGACAAACAACCTGACTAGAATCTGGTGGTTCTGTTTTCTAAGTTCAGTTGGGCCTTCCCTTAAGTTCCTGTGGGGACTGCTCCCAGCTGCTCAGTCTCCAAGCACCTTCCATGAGGCTGAGAGCTTCTCTCAGCATTTCTTTTTTTAAAAGACTGTCTTTATTTGTTTATTTATTTATTTTAGGGTTTTTTTTTGAGACAGGGTCTCACTTTGTAGTTCAGGCTGGCCCTGAGCTCAGCCTCCAACTCACGTCACACCGATCCTCTTGCCTCTGCTTCCCGAGTGCTGGGATTACAGGCGTGAGCCACCACACCCAGCACTATGGTATGTGGTGTTGATTGCTGCTGGGGTGAGTCTCCACACCCAGTATTGTTATGTGGTTACCAGGGATCAAACCCAGGCCCTGCGCTTGCAAGACAGGCGCTGGAACCACTGAGCTGTATCCGGAACCACTGAGCTGTATCCCCGGCCCTTCTCTCAGCATTTCTAACAAGTGGTCTGAGCCTGGTTCTGTTGGATGGACTCAGGATCACATTTCCTGTCCTAAACCAGAGCCCTGCAATATGCTGATTGGTCTAATGAAGGTCATGTGACAGGGATAGATGCACTGAGGGCTGGAGGGATGATAAAAATCTTACCCGCCCTGTTTGTCAGCTCCAGACTCCCCTTTCTGACTAGGAGTGTGCTTTCCTTTCAGGAGTACATCGATGCCCATCCAGAGACCATCATCCTGGACCCTCTCCCTGCCATCAGGACGCTGCTGGACCGCTCCAAATCCTATGAGCTCATCCGGAAGATTGAAGCCTACATGAAAGGTATGGGCTCTTGTGTGGGCACTGGAGGCAAGTAGCCCACCACTGCGGTCCGGGAGGTCATGGCATGGTGCGGGACTTGTCATGGCACAGGAGTTACTTGAATTGCTTCAGGAGCAGTTGGGATGATCCTGCCATTCTCCTCTGTAACCATAGACTTAAGAAGCAAAAACCTCAGGGTGCTCTCTGGAAGAAGCTCTGGCCTGGGGTGGGTTTAGTTGCACCTCCTGGGGTGGCAGTGCAGTGTCCTAATAACAGCAGAACCAGGGAGCAGGAGTCTAGGGAATAGCTGGGTGGCAGCAGGCAGGCACATGGAGGTATATAACCAGGCAAAGGGGACAGACAGAAATTAGGACCATTTCACCAAACCCATTGTCTTGGTTACTACCTGTTTGCTGGGACAAAATAGCTATTAGCCACAAGTTAAAAGAGGCAAGATTTGTTTCAGCTCACAGTAGGTAGAAGTTTTAGTCCATAGTCAGCTGGTTCCAAGGCAGGGTAGCATGGCAGAATATCACAGAGGAGAAACAGTCTGTGGCAGCAGAGGCAGGAGGTAGCAGCAGGTGCAAACTTGCCCTTCCCTTTTATCCCAGACAGGCTATAAACCTTTTAGGTGGTGCCAGCCATGCCCAAGCTGGGCCTTCTTTCTTCAGTAAATTCATTCAGGCATACCCAGAACTATGCTAATTCCAATCAGTGGACTAATTCATTACCACACACCCTTAATCCCAATAGTACAAACCTAGATCCAGCATCACCCAGCCATCATCCAGCCACTGCCCCAGAACCCCACCCATGAATGCATAAAGCTTTGGGGGAACACTAGATATAAGCCACAGTGCCCATTGACATAAGTAATATGGCTGCTGGGCCTTGCAGGGAACACCTTGTTCTTAAAGGGCACACTTTAGGCTTGTGGTAGAAGCCTCCTTCCTAACCGTGGGGCCTGCACCAGCTGCGGGCTTTGATTCCCAGGACTTCTCTCCACACTCTGCCCCACCAGGGAGCGAGGCAGCTCCAGAGAAGTCCAGGTTGCTTTTTCAAGATGTGGGCATATGTGAGTGAGACTCCGGTTTCATGTTAACAGTAGCCTTCTAGCTCTCTACCTGTGGGCCCAGCTGAGAGCTCTTGTTTCTTCTTAATGGAAAATCATTTGCCCAGGCCTGGGGGTTGCACCCACAGTTTGGCTCCCTGGGTCAGAGGAAGCCAGTCTGCAGAGGAGCCACCATGAGAAAGGGGAGCGCCATCGATTAGTCTGAACCACACAACTGCACATCCTCATGTTCTCTCTTTAATTGCTGCAGCGAGCATGATGATCCTGCCCATCTTATAGATGCAACTGTATCAGCTGGCTTTTTGTCACCTTACTCAAATACCTGAGATAGGCTAGCTTTATAAAGTAATGAGGTTTATCTAGCTCATTATTGTGGAGGCTGAAAGTCTAAACATTATAGCACAGGCTCTCACAAAAGCCATCTCTTCCCTGCATTTCTTCAGCAGTGGTGACAGCCTGCAGATGGAAGCAGATAATTACATCTTTAATCAGGAGCAGAGAGAATGGGGCCAGCTGTGCCCCTTTGATCAGTCCTCTCAGAACTGCCTCACCTCACAACCCAGACACTGGACCCACTGAGCTCAGAACCTCCCCATAGGCCCCACCTCTTAAAGCTTCCACTACCTCTCAATACTGCCAACTTGAGCTGAGCACCCAATCCCATGAGCCTTTGTAGAGTGGACACACACCATACCCAGCCATAGCTGGCGTGGGCCAGTGTGGGCCAGGCTCTGCATCTCAGGCTCCCCACTTCTATACTCAAACTTAACTCTCCTGTCCATGGCCTGAGGTACTGGATCTAAAAAGTGCTTGAGGCACTAGCCGTGAGAGTGTGATCCCCTAGTCCAGAGTCACTGTCTTGCAGAGGAGCTGGGTGCTGGGACTGCTCTCCTGTAGAGTCTGGAGGTTTTGTTCCCTGGGTGCCTGACATTCAGCAGCCTCATGTGGTACATGAAGATAGCTCCAGAACCCCTGGGTGGGCAGTCTGCTTAGCATGCTGGGAGCCTTGCTTGTTTGGGTCTGGAGTGGTCTTCATCTATTCCCTGGATGGTGGGTCCAGAATCCCAGGTGAGAGTTGGTTCTGGGAAGGAAATCAGCGTCTTTCCAGGAGATGTGTTGGTTGGACACTGTGAGTGTCCGGAGAATACTATTTCGTGCCAGAAGGCGTCACCAGTGGAAGAGGATGGCATGTCAACAGCCACACCTGACATCCTTGAACAGTGACTTTGAACTGATGGTTCAGGGGATTGGGAAGCTGTCACCAAGGGTTTTTTTCAGAGCTAAAGTCATGGGCTCCTGGAGGAAGACAGACTAAGGCAGCTCGGAGAGCTGGGTGGGTCATCTGGAGAGGTCCTGAAAGTGGTAGTTGAACCCTGAAGCAGGCTTGGTCCTGGGCCAGTAGGACTTGTGGGGGCTATAAAGGCTGCACTTGGATTCTCCTTCTTGTGCTTGCCAACCCCAGCTTGTGTTCTTGTAGAGGCTGGGACTTGCTGGAGCTGTTCCTGTCCACAAGGGTCCTTTCACATGGCAGTGCTGCTGGCAGCTCTGCTGGACACCCTCTTGCCCTCTCTGCAGTTGCAGAGCCAACCCAGAGACATATGCTTGGCACTCCTGCACCCCACTCCCAGCTATTCCTGGAGGCATGCAGTCCTTTTGGGCATACTGTAAATGGACATAATTATCCTTGAAGTTCCCAATAATTATTGTGATCCAAGTGACACTGCCTTTGTGTTGGGAGGAGGGGCTTGGTAAGCCTTTCCAAGCTGTCAGCATCCCTGGGCTGAGGCACTCTCCATGTTTTCAGAGAACCCAGGCTGCATAGGGAGGCTGTGACAGAGCTCCGTGGCTCCAAGCTGATTAGGGGAGGGAGAGGACCCTCACCTGTGCCCTAAGGCAGAGCACTCAGACCAGGCCCACTTGGGGCCCTTGTGTATGTGTGGAGCAGTCACTGTGGCAGACTTTGCCCATTTGAGCACTGAGGACAGGTAAGGTTTGCTTTCTGGAGCCCCTGGCATCTTATGTATGGTCAGTGCCACCTCTGTCCTACATTCTCAGAGCTCACTTTCTTGTCACTAGAGCTATACGAAAGTATAGCTTTCTCTGCCTTGCAGCTGCCAGCCTCAAACTTACCCATGTAGTTAGCATGCAGGTTGCTGCTGCAGCAGGGAACTACAACAGCAGGGGCTTAGATACAATAGAATCTCTTTCTAAGGTGATGGCCCTGGGGAAGGCTGTCTATCACCTGGGCATTGGCAGGGACCCAGGCTGCTCCCGCTATCATTTCTGGGAGGATGGCCCTCCTGGTCCACAGAGGTGGCTAAGCCTCCAGCCATCACATCTGGATCTCGATGTTAAAAGTGGAGAGGAGGCAATGGGGAGAAGCTTTACTTTTTTTGTAAAGAAGGATCCTGGCAGCTGCAGCATGTTGCTCCGCCCTTGTCACTGGCCAGAATTAGTCATGTACCAGGCTACTAGGGAGTTGGGGAATGGAGCCCTCATTCTGGGCAGCCATTTGCTCATCTGAAATTGGGGAATTTATCACTTGTGGAAGAAGGGCTAAAATAAATTTGGGGGGAACACTAGTAGTCTCCCATGTCACTACCCCAGATGGGGTGGCTGCTTTTGGGAACCCTGCTTGCCCACGTAGGAAGGGGATTTGGAGGACCATTCCTCTTCTGGCAGGCCAGGGCCATGGCCTTAACCTGTGAACTCAGGCACAGTTCCTTCCGGGCAGCAGCTCGAAACCATCAGCCTGGGAGGTTTCAGAGGGACCTGCCAAGAGCTCAGGCCACAGTGCTCCCTCATAAATGAGCCACTTGGAGACAAACCTGTGCCTGCACCCACGTCTAGCCCAGGCCCCACCCCTTTGGCAGCGCACAGGAGGGAGTGAGCCAGATCCAGGAGACCGAGGGCAGAAGCTCCCAGCAACTGGATATTGCCTAGCATACGCCTGAGGGAGGGATTTACCTATGTGGGTCTGCAGGCTGATTTGCACGGGCTGGCTCAGTGTACCAGGTTCCAAAGATGGACAGTGCTGGGCAAGGTTCTAGCTAGTCCAGGACTGGCCGAGCAACATGGAAAAAGGCACCTGGGCTGTGATCACACGCAGTGGGTTTGTGTCGTTGTCTCTAGAAGCAGCATATGTGAAGGTGGACCAAGGGCAGTGGCTGGATCGCTCCTGTAGGGTTCTGACAGCCCTGGGGTGAGGGCTGCCCCCTTGTTCTGTTCCCAGAACCTTGCATACAGGAGCTCTGAAGGTAACAGATGGCCTGCCCGATGCCAGGCCTCCTGGAGCGGGGTACACATGGCACAGATTGTGCTTCTCTGCCTGTGGTTTTATGGCACTATAACTAGGGTTCATCCTGGAGGCAGTTAGGAAACGATTGAAACTGAGTAATGTAGACACCAAGTGAAGAGAAAAAACATTTCTTAGAGCCAGGGAGAAGTGATTTCCGGAAGAGCCTCTGCCGTGGGACGGGATGGGTGTGGTTGCAGGGCTGTTTGTCCACGTGGCAGAGCTGCAGATAAAATGTTTGTTTCAGTGTTCATGTCTCTGATCTGTTTTGACTTTATTTTGGTACATGGTGCTGCGGGTCTAGATTGAATCTTGTGCATGTGAATAACCAGTTTCCCCAGCACTCTTGCTGCTTTGTTTTTGTTGACCAGGGTTGTTTTTGCTCTTCCAAGTCTATTTTGGTTCCGTTATAAATTTTAGGAGAGTTGTTTTTCTGGTTTTGTGAAGAATGCTATTGGTATTTTGAGATTGCATTACATCTTTTTTTCTAACTTCTTTCTTAAGTGAATTCACTTTTGGTGTATAGGGACAGTATTAATTTTGTGTGTTGGTTTGCATCCTGCTGTATTGCAGAATTTGTTCTAGGAATATTTTGGTGGGTATTTTGGGTTTTCTATGTAAAGGATTATGTCATCTGCAGTTAATGGTGACTTGACTTCTTCCTTTCCTGTGCATATTTTCATTGCTTTCTCTCACTGATAGCTCTGGCTAACATCTCAGTCACTGTATTGAAGAGGGGTGGTGATTGTGGACATCCTTGTCTTGTTTTTGATTTTAGAGGGGAAGAATGTCCCCTCCATTAGGGGTGGTCTGATGCTTCTGGGTCAGGTTGACTGTATACTCTGGAAAGGGGCTGAACCCCAGAGATCCTGACCCTCCCTCGGTGTGCATCAGGAGGCACATGGCAGTCACCTGTGCACCTTCTGCTTGAGAGCTGTGTTTTGGCTGAAGTCTGTGAGGTTCTTCATTGTAAATTTCAGTTTTGTCCTTGATAGCCAGCACCTGCCTTCTAAGACCTTTGGCAGTGCCCTGATTCTCCTCTGGCCTTTGCGCTGCTCTGGCAGCACCTTTTAGTTGTGCTGGCCAACACTTGTCGCTGTGGTGTTTGCGAGCAGAATTTTAAACATTCTGTCCCTCTCTACTCCTACTGCCCTGGGAAGTGGCAGGAAGGCCTGGCTGCTTCACTGCCCTTCACAGGAAGCCCTGTGCAGCCCCAGCGTAACCTCATGTATAACAAAGGGCAAGGTAAGAATAAGAAGAAGGAAAAGGTCAGGTATGTTGGGGATGTGTTGGAGGATGTATTGTTTGCTGCAGAAATTTCCAGTCTTTAATGTGCTAGTGTGAATCTTCAGTCCCAGGTAGCAATGTGTACTGAATTTTATCTCCAGTTGTAAGATGCACTGATCTTTATATTCCAGGAAGAGAGAAAGAAGATGATAAGTAAATTGTGTCCTGCCATAGGTTATGAGACACAGATCAGTTTCACAGATGGAAATGTATGAAAATCACTCCTTGAAATCAATGAAATGTAGCAGCAGTAGTTTACTTTCTTTATCTCTGCAGTGGAGCCCACTCCCCTTTGGGACTCCTGTAAGAAGCCTTTTGCACCCAGCACCCTCAGTACTCCCAGACTCGAGCCTCCCAAGAGCCTCACCCTTCCAACAGTGAATGAATCTTTTCTTGACTCTCCTCATAGCTTGAAAGACCCTCGTTGCTGGGTCTCAGACCCAGCCATTGTTCCTAGTTAGGATTCTGTCCTTCTAGAGTCTTCTACTTTGTGAAAATATTTGTGCACTTTTTAAAAGTGAAACAGAGTCATACTGGATGTATTCTGGAACAGCTTGTATTCCTTCTTAATATATATCTTGGCATCTTTCCATGACTGCCTATAAAGACGAGGGAGGAGGGTCTGCCCTGTTTGGTGGAAACATAACATTTCAGCATATAAATGAGTGAGTCATAATCTATTCAATTATTTAGGCTCACAAGGTTATTCTAATTTTGTTTGAATTTGTTTGAAATGAAACTAGGTTACAGCAAATGAATCTCTGCATATTTTTATGAAATTAATCCCTAGAAGTGGAATTTCTGGATCAAAGATTCTAAACATATTGGCAGATCTTACTGGATTGAGCAGTTTTACTCCTAATCATGCCTGTCTGCTTGGGCGTAGTGACATCCAGCTCATTTTAATTTGTTGTTATTGGCAAGATTGAGCATTTATCTCTTTGTGTGCTTACTGCCTTTTGCATTTCTTCCATGAGTGAATCCTTTCATGCTATCTGCCTATCTCTCTGTTGAGTTGTTGGTCTTTTCTTATTGATTAGACCTCTTTTTGTATGAAGAGAATTGTCCTATTGTTACAAAGTATGGAATTTCAGCACTGCAAACATCATCTTCATGTAAGGGCCAAGCTAGCATTTTCTGTTTTGCTTTCAGAACATGTACTGCTAGAAAAAGCACATTATTTTCACAGTGTCTTGTACTCAAAAAGGTGCTCCATTTGGGAGCTGTAGTGAGTGGGGCAGCCATGCCTGCCTGTGGACCAGAAGGGGCTGTAAATTGGCCGGAACAGCTGCCTTGAACTAATCCCCATTTCCTGCAGCTTGTCAGGGCTCAGGAATCTCGTCTCCAACTGGGTCGGTGTCTGGCTCCTCCTCTACTGGGCTCACAGTACACATGGCTGTCTGGCCTCATGAGGTGAGATGGGTGACTGGCTCAGTCAAGAGGGAAACCACTCCTGCCCTGACCACGCTGCTCCATCCTGCCATAACTCTTCCATGCTGGGAGTACTTTGCCTGTGGCATTTGTCTCCCTCTGTGCCAGCTCCATTACAGGCTGGTCCTTGGCCTCTAGTGCCTTCCCACAGCTACGCGCCTATGGCTAGAGTCAGGATCAAGCTGCCCACAGAATGGGCACTGCTGAAGCTTTCAGGGACAGGGTGGGGGCTGGAGCCCCACCTCCGCCCCCTGGGCTTGGAAGACTGCCGTTTTGGGGACTGTGCTGCCTTGGCTCCCGACTGGCCAGCAATACTGTCAGGGCAGGAAGTTTCCTTTGTCTTTTTTTTTTTTTTTTTGCTCCTGTACTGGTTCCAACCTTGCCTTCTAAGCTGTGCAACCTGCTAGGACAGGAAGGGAATGAAGTCTCAGGGGCCTCTGAAGTTCTCTCACTTGACCGCTTACAGCTCTCTGACAGTCTACTTCCTCTGATTCTGGAAGTCAAGTGGGCCGCCCCTCACAGGGGACAGATGCATCGCCTGGAGCAGCTGGTGCTCTCTCTTCCATATGCTCAGGTCTCTGGGGCCAGACAGGACAGCTGTGGGCTCTCCGGGGTGACCTTGCGCCTTTCTAAGTGGTAGACTAGGAGTGATGGCGATGGGCAGGATGGTGCAGTCTGACCCTTCTGTCTGCTGTGTCGGTTTCTATTTTTTAACTCACTTCATCCCCACAGAGCCCTGCAGCCCTCCGCTCCGGAGACAGAGGGGAGGAAGCTAATGACTGGGTCATACACACACCCCTGGGCAGTGTGGAATGTCCAGCTGGGTAGCCGAGGAGCTACCACGCATTGTCAGGGACCCCTGTTTCCTGATCTAGAAGTGGGGTGGGGCCTTCACTCTTTCCGGACTCAGTGTGCTCATGTGGGAGTGGAGAGGAGCAAGGTTCTTGCTGCAAGGTTGGCATGAGGTGCCTCAGCCTGGTGGCAGTGGGCACAACTGTAGGTATAGGTTGCCTAGCTAGATACCCTGCTCTGCCGCATGTTGGCTTTGATCTTGAACATGTAACTGCCCAAGGACTCTGTTTCCTCATCTGCAAACTGGAAATGATGACAGTCATGTGCCTCAGGGCTTTGCAGTAGAGTCCTGAGAGCAATGCCTTAGCATCTGGCATCGCACCCCCAGGGCACATGCTGCCTGTGCTGTCTGGTTGTGGTTGACACTGAGCCCACCCGCACGTGTAACCTGTCCCGCACATACACAGGTCATTTGGGCAGGCCTGTCTTCTGTTGGTCTGTTACTTTGGAAGCCAAAACAGGGTTAGTAATAATAGGCATTTATTCCACTTGTGAATCTGAGGTGGGGCTGGATCAGACAGACAGACTCCTCTGGTGCAGTCGCACGTGGCTGCTGCTCCTTGGGCTCTGAAAGAGTAGCCAGGCTGCTAGCTCTGTGGCTTTGGGACCTGGGGTGGGGGCAGACACCCCAGGAAGGAATACTCCTGCTGGCCTTGTCTCAGAGTCCATGTCCTGCTTCTTTGTGGAGCTCAAGGGGCATTCCCACCTCGTGGGCCAGCATTTAGAATCTATCTTGTAATGGAAAGAGGTTTGGAAGAACGTGGTTCACACTGGAGTCTGGAGATCCAGGGGAGCTAGTGGTGTAAGTTCTATTCCAAGTGCAAAGCCCTGAGTGTGAGAAGAGTTCCTGGTGCAAGTTGCAGTCCGAGTGTGAGCAGTGACCAGGGTCTCCACTTGGAAGCAGCCACCTATTTCCCGCAGGTCCCCAGCGCAGGGGATCAGGTCCAGCGACTTCACATGCTCAGCTCATCCACATGCTCCCAGAATTAAGCAGATGTCTGGGCACCCTGGGGCCCCGTCAAGCTGATGTAGAATTAGCACTGCCCCACTGTGGCCTGCGGTGCTTGGGTTGCACGTGAGGCCTGAGGGGTGTAGCTCCTGCCCTCTCCAAGACTCTGTGTCATGTCAAGGACACAGACATCCAAGCAGACCTTTATGATGGGCAGCACGTGCCACTGGCCAGGGCACTGAGCCAGCACCCAGAGGTGGGAGCTTGACTGAGAACCCAAGTGGGGTTCCCGGGATGCAGTTCAAGACACAGCAGGGAGCCGAGGCACAGCCCTGGAGTCCTCCACAGCCTTGACAGGAGCTGCTGCCTTCACCACAGGGGCTGCAAGGAAGGGGGACTCGAGGCTCTTGGGAGTTGACCCACAGCTGCAGCAGATTTTCATGTCATTGGTTTCTGAGAGCCAGACAGACGCCTACTCCCACATCCCCAGGGCTTGCCGGCTTCAGGCCTAGAAGTTTTAATGTCTTAACAAACAAAACAGAACATGTTATTTCAATTTTATCTCCGGCAGGACTATTAATGGGCCTAAAGATACACAGAGTGATGTCAGTGCCATCTGATTATTTCTGCCCCCCCCCCCGGGGGGGGAGTTGAACTCAGGGCCTTCTCACTGAGCTACATCCCCAGCCTTTTCAAAAAAAATTTTTTTTCATCTTGAGGCTGTGTTCCAGGAAGTGGCCCAGCATAGGCTTGAACACATGATCCTCCTGTCTCAGCTTCCAGAGTGCTGGGATTACAAGGTGCATCACCACACCCTGCTCCACATCTCCCTAAAAGCTGATCCTAAATGCCTACTCATCCTGGTGTTCGAAGGGAGGGCCATCAGGCTGCAGGAAGAGGAGAGTCAGGTACCTAAACTGAGTGCAGGATGAAGTAGACACTCTCCTGATCTAGAGGGGCAGAGGGATGGGTGCAGGCTGGGCATTGAGGTCTTCAGGAGAGAACGGGTGGAGGGTCACCTTTAGAAGGGCATGCAGTTTGCTCTGCCTGCCTGGTGCTCAGCACCCATCTGGAAGGTGGATGGTACCCTGACCAGGGGCAGGGAGCACAGGGCTTACACTCCCCCATCCCATGCCCAGTCTTCCCATGTTGCTCTAAGGATGAGGACCAATTTCATCTCCCGTCTCCCATCTCCCTCATTAAGGCCCTTTCCAGCCTCTTCTTGGCTCAGGCCTGCAGCTACTTCCTACCCCACACGCCTGTGACTGGTCTGTTGCTGGATGAACACCGTTGTGCTGTTGCCAGAAAAGCCATTTGGGTTGTTTTCAGAACTGCTGTCTTTCTATGTCTAGAATTCAAGACAAGGAGACTCTGGCATTCTGCCAGCCTGTGCCAAGTCTTACTGCTGTGGTCTGCTGGGCTGTTCCAAACCAGCAGCGCCACATGGTGGCCAGATAAAAGACTGCAGACCACCACTTTTGCTGACTACTGCTTTTTCTTTCCCGTGCTCACAGCTCATATTCCCTGTGCCAGTTTACAGAGTGATGGTTCTTACTGTTTGATGGTATGTACTGTGTGACTATTGAATCATAATTCAAACACAGAGAAATGAATAGGATACAGGAGAGAAGCCACAAAGCACACTCTGTCCTGGTTGAGCGTGGGATGTGGCATCAATGGACAGCCTGATGGGGAGAGGTAGGGGTCGGGGCACTGGAAGATGGCTCATTGGTGCAGGCGGGAGGAGGAGGAAGGAAGGGAGTCCCAAGGTGTGAAATGTGGGGAGCCTGCTCTGCCTGGAGCCGGGTGTGGCTGGGACACTGTGATATGCTGAGATTTACTGACTCAGCTCAGCCTGGGAGTACAGCCGAGGTGCCAGCAGCCCTGGTCTCTCCGATGGCCTTTCCTTGCCTCAAATGGCTCTTCTGTCTTTCAAGGCTCTTCCTGGTGTGTGCCTGTGTGACCTCCCCTGGCAAGGACACCATCATTTTTTACCAATACTCACCTTCATGACCCCATTTTACCTCAGTCACCTCCTTTGAAAGCCCCTCTCCTTGGGCAGTGCCATTCTGAGGCTCAGACGGTGGAACAGAGTTTTTACCATCATAGTCAGTTCAGGGAGTCCCGGTTTCACTCTAGGGGCTGGGCAAACCCTCGGGCTGAGCTCCTCAGGACAGAGCATGCTAAGAAGGGAGCCAGGGTAACAGAGCATGTGTGCAGAGGAGACCGTTGTGGGAAGGGTCCTGGGTTAATCAACTCCAGGAGCACTTAGGGGCATCTGGGAACCACTGGCAATGCAGGCCATGCCCAGGAGGATAGACCCAGAGGCTGGGGCACCAGGCAGGCTGGCCTCGACGCTCCTGCCCCCGTGTCCCTGCACCAGCCTGGGCCTGAGGATGTAGGCTGCTGGTCCCGCCCCCGCCTCTTGCTTTCTGTGTACTCGGTGAGAATCTGGATGCTGTTGGCCTACTCCTTTACTATCGCTGCAGCTTCCTGGGTCCCTTCACCAGCCCTCAGTGAATGAGGCTGTTTCCTGCTTCAGAGGGACTACCTCAACAAAGCAGAGAGGCTGGTGGCACTGAGGCACACTACTAGTAGGTGCCCTGGGCCCGGAGCCAGGTTCCTCAGACTGGAGAGTGGGCAATAGGAAGCACATTCTCCTGTTCACTCATTTGCTTGGTATAGTCAGGACAGCCCTTCAGGCCCCTGTCTTCCTGAGCCAGTGTCTGCCTCAAGCCTGGGGGACCCATGGCTCCCCCTGGAGGTTGCGGGGGGGGTTGCATAGGTTGAAACTTTTACCTTCACCAGGTCTGTTCAGTCGTTGTCTCCTCCCAGAACTCCCTAGTGAACTTCAAAGGGGTATCCTGACCCTGAGCCCCAGCCTGGACAGCTGTGCTCCAGTGCCTGGCCGGCCTACGGTAGAACTCCACTGTGTTGTGTTTGTGGCACTGCATCCAGCACGTAGGGTTCCGCCTGGACCCACCTCACTCGTGGGAGCCGGAGCCTCCTGTGTGCCCCTGAGCACAGCCAGGCCCAGCCTTCCACCTCAGCGGCAGGCCTTTTCTCTCTGTGGCATTTCAGGCTCCATGGTACTTGCTGCCATCCTGGCTCATCACCGCCTGCCTGTTCCTACCCGGAGCTCAAGATCCACAGGCCACACGGCATGTGTGGAGCCAGGGAAGCTTCTGGAACTCGCGTCCAGGTCCATAGGCTTTCTGCTGTGTTGGTCTCAGTGTCTCTTCCCTTCACCCCCTGGCCACAGGGTAATCATAGACGGGGCCTGTTCATGCTACCCATCCTCCCCGCTTTGAGAAAGGCTGACCCGTGTGTCTGAAGATAGGACTACCTAGGGCTGGGGACAGGATGGACAGGGCCCTTTGTTTCTGGTGCCACAGCAAGGTTCTTTGGTCCTTTAGAGACATGGTGTGATTAGAACAGTAGAAATGTCTAAAATCCCGCTTCTGAGAACTTGACCTCAGGAAGTGAGTCTCCATGATGCAGAAAAATTAGTGCCAACCTAAGTGTCTGTTATTCGAGAAATTGTTGCCAGTCATGTGGCCAGGGGTGCAGAATTCTGGGAGAGCAGAAAGTGAGGGTGAAGGTGGAAAAAAAACAAAAACAAACAAACAAAAAAACCCCAGATAAGGCCAAAAGGAGGAGGCTATCAGCCCCAGGAGATTGGGTGTGGACCAGTAGCCAGGATTCAGAATCTGCTTCCTCCCAGTGCAGCGTTCAGTTGGGCACCTGCTATGTGCCAGGCCTCCTGCAGCGCGTTTGCAGATGCAGAATGGAGTCTTGGCACTTTCAGGTCATTTGCCAAGGGTTTGAGCTTGCAACCATTTACTCCTGGCTCAGAGTCGGTCTGGCCCCTTCAAGGCTGCATCTTCAAGCCCCTCCACCCTTCCTCCCCAACCTTTGTTGTCCTCCTGTGTTGACCTGTTTGTCCTCAGGCATTCTGATATCGTGCCAGTTCTGGGCAGTTGCCACCATCATGAGAGCAAGGTCACTTGACAGTGGACAGGAGCCTTGACTCAGGAGCCAGGGACTGTCCTAACTGGTCATCCCTCATGTGTGGCCTTGAACTGGGCTGTCTCCTTCCCAGGGCTCCGGCTTCATGTTCTCTGGCAGGAGTGGTGGGGAGGGAAGCCTGGAGCGTTGCCATTTCCCAGGGCTGGCGCTACAGCTCTTGGAAGAACACGACCCACCACCTCACCAAAAAAGCCCTTTCCCAGCTCCCGTCCAGAAATAAAAATGACAGATAAATCAGCAGCAGTAGCCTTCTCTGGGAACCCGAAATAGCCTCCTGGGCTCCCAGCACTGACTTACCAAGTCTGTCCTGTCTCTGTGAGCAGTTGGTGGGGCTGTCCAGAGTGGCCATGGGGTGGGAGGAACCTCTGCTGTCACCATCCCTTAGGTGGCCAGAGCCGGTGTCTGCTGGCACCAAGGTGGTGGGGTTGCACCTGGGACCTCTCTTGCCAGCGAAGGCAGCTACAGCTTTGGCCCTGACATTGCAAGGGGAAGTTTAGCTGGGAGGCCGCCCTACCTGCTCACTCCAAAGGCCTTGTCCAGGTCATGTGTCCTAAAGGCAGTGTGGGCCTTGGCTGCGGTTCCCCCCCGTGGAAAGTGCTTCCCCAGATGCATGGCCTGTTGGCTTGGTCTCCTTGTCTCCACTCAGAGAAAGGCCTGTGCCCATCCTATTGTGTGTTGTGCACCCCACTCTGCTGACTCCCAGTGCTCCTCCAACATGCATTTTGTTCTCTCGTCGGCTTGCTCTCCTATACACCCTTCTGCATCTGGTTTATTGTCGGGGTCCCTTTGACTGGAACATGAACTCCATGTAGCAAGGATGTCCGTTTTATTCATTGCTGTATTCCTGGCTCTCAGAGTCTAGTAGATGCTCAACACGTTCTTTTGTTGGTGGTGCATGGTTCTTAGAACCAAGACAACACCAGTAGTGGTGCCTAATTTACTATGATATCTGAGGCCTGGCAGGACGATTTGGGCTGCAGGTTACCAGAAACCAGCTCGAGCAGCACAGCACTGGCACTGTGGTTTGTCCTTATAGGCAAAGCAGGGCCAAGCTCCAGGCTCTAGGCTCCAGGTCCCAGGAGGGGACATTTCTCTATGCTGCCTCCACTGTTCCTGTGCTGGTAGTTGACAGTGGGAGCGTCCGCTTGGAATAGGAGTCCTGCCCGGAGTCATTGCTCCAAGAGGAGGAGTAGGGCAGGCAGCCAGTGGTGTCTGCAGTGCCGGATGTGGGCAGCTGGCCCCAGGTTAGGATATGTGGCTGCATGGATGCCCATCTTTTTCTCAGCCCATTTTGCAGCCTGAGACTTTAGAAAGGTCTGGTGTGGGCTGGTGCCGGATGTGGTCACTCACAGAAATGTCTTCTTGCAGATATCTTCTGCTGTACTCCAGGTATGCTAAATGGACCCCTCTTGTCCCTTTTCTGACTTGTCTTTAGACTCCTGAGGGGTGAGGGATAGGACTCTGCATGTTTACTGGGAGGATTGAAGGAAATACTGGATAGAAAGCTTTTATTTGGTCCAGGTTGTCATGGAGAATGGACACAGTGGCAACTGTGGGTTTCTGTCCCTTTCTTTTTTAATTGATATACAAAATGTAGAGGATTTGAATTCTCTCATCTCTTCAATGTCATACGTACTTTTCTTGTTGCTGAGACAAAATGCCCAATGCAGAAAGTTAAAGGGGGAAAGGTTTGTTTAGCTCACACCTTGTAGAGGTTTCAGTTCACGATGGGCTGGCTCTAAGCAGGGACAGTAGACAGACGTCACAGAGGAGAAATAACATGGCATGCACAAAACACCAAAAGTCCAGAGAAACCTTAACAGTGTCTTTCTGCCCCTTTTATCATATTCAGACCAAAGGAATTAGGGAGGTACCAACCAGTCAGTGTCCTGGTTTAGTAACCACATTCCCTTAATCCCAGCATCACACTCTAGATTCAGCCATTTCTGAAAAAGCCACCTATGACTGCATGAAGCTTTGGGGACCCAAAATATGACATTTAGCAACCCTTTCTAATGCCAGTAGAACCTCCCCCCCCAAATGATAGCTGTTCCAGGGGGTATGGGGTAGTATTCATTGTGGGTTTTTTGTTTGTTTGTTTGTTTTTTATTTTTTTTGAGACAGGGTCTCACTTTGTAGTTCAGGCTGGTCCTGAACTCAGCCTCGAACTCACAGCAATCCCCCTGCCTCTGCCGTCTAAGTGTGGGGATTATAAGCATGAGCCACTACGCCCAGCCCTTATTGTGGTTTTGATTTGGTTTTTGATCTGTGACTTGATTTCCCAATGATACTGACCATCTTTGCATGTCTTATTGGCCATTTTTGTCTTATTTTGAGCTTATATATTCTTTGCTGATTTTTAATTGGGTTGTCCTTTATTGTTTAGTTGGTCTTTGGATATTTTGGATACTAGATTGTTACTAGATATAGTGGTACTTCAGTTCACAAACTTAATTCATTCCACCATTCTGGAATAGATGGCCATGTTCATGATCATGCAGAAAAGAAGGCCCTGGGTCATATTTGTCACCTGATGCAGAGTTCCAAAACTAAAACAAAATTTTGCCTAACCCTTCTTCTTGGTGAACCGCATTGTTCACAAACAAAAGCATTCATGAACTGAAGCAGTAGTGTATATGATTTATAACTGTTTTCCCCTCCTGTGGGTTGTTTTTTCACTTTCTTTATAGTACTTTATTAAGCAGAGAATTTTTTTTTTAAGTGCTCTCCATTTTATCTACTTCTACTTTGGTGGCTTACGCTTTTAGTACCATATCTTAAAAGCCATTGTCTTTGCAAAGGTGATGAAGATTCATGCCTAGCTGTTTTTCTAAGAGGTTTGTAGTTTTTAGCTCTTATAATTAGTCCACGGTTCACTTTGAATTAATTTTGTATAGAAGGTAAGGTAAGTATCCAGCTTAATTTATTTACATATTGATATTTAGCTGTCTAAGCACCATTTATTGAAAAGAATATTCTTTCCTTCACTGAATGATCTTGGCACCTCCTGTACAGAAAATTGGTAGGAGTGTAGGTTTTTCTCTGGATTCTCCAGGCTGTTCTGTTGACTTGTTTATCTGTCTTTATGCAGATACTGCATTTTCTCAATTGCTGTAGCCTTGTAGTAAATTTTGAAATCAGGAAGTGCAAGTCTTTCACTGTGTTCTTTTTCAAGATGCTTTGGCTCTCCTGGGCCCCTCGCATTTTAGTAAGAATTTTAGGATCAGCCCACTAATGCCTGAAAAAAGAATGCTGAGATTTTGGTGAATGTTACATTGAATTTGTAGATCAACTTGGGAAAATAGACAGTTTAATAATATTAAATCTCCTGGTTGTAGTATGTGATTCCATTTATTGAAGTTTTCTTTAATTTCTTTCAACAGTATTTTGTAGTTTGCAATGTTTGTCTTCACATTCGTTGAATTTTTTTCCTAAGAGTTTTATCATTTTTGATGCCTTTGGGAATGGAATGATTTATGTAATATATTAGGATTGTTCAGTGCTGCAGTATAGAAAGACAATTGCCTTTCCTGTATTGATCTTCTATCTTGCAATCCTACTGAATTCATTTATATTAACTATCAGTTTGAGTAATTTGTGTGGGTGTGTATATATGGGTCCCTTGGGATTCTTTATATACTAGATCATACTTTGTGCAAATTAACATAATTTTAGGGTCGGGGAGTTAGCTCGGTGGTTCTGGTGCCTGTCTTGCAAGTGCAAGGGCCCGGGTTCAATTCCCCGGTAACCACATACAATACTGGGTGTGGAGACTCACGCCCAGCAGCAACCAGTACCACATACCACAGTGCGGGGTGTGGTGGCTCACGCCTGTAATCCCAGCACTCGGGAGGCAGAGGCAGGAGGATTGCTGTGATGTGAGTTTGAGGCTGAGCTCAGGGCCAGCCTGAACTACAAAAGTGAGACCCTGTTTAAAAAAAAAAAAATTGACATAATTTTACTTATTTCTTTCTAATTTGAATGCTTTTTAATTCACTCTTCTTCCTAATGGCCCTGGTTAGAACCTCCAGTACAGTGTTAAAAAGAAGTGACAAGAACAAACATCTTGTCTTGTTCCTGAACTTAGGGAGAAAGTATTCAGGCTTCTGCTATAAATTTGATGTTATCTTTCAGCATGGGCTTTTGTAGATGTCTTTTATTAGGTTTAGAAATTCCCTTCTATTCCTAGTTGTTGAATGTTTTTACTATGAAAGGGTATTGGGTTTTACCAAATGCTTTTCCTGCATCTATTGAGATGACCAGGTGGTTTTTGTCCCTTATTACATTATAATAGGTCCTCCTTTATTTATGGAGGGCGTGTTCCAAGACCCTCAGTGGATGCCTGAGTCTTTGGACAGCACTAGATTCTATATTTACTATGGTTTTCCTCCTGTACCCACACACCTATGATAAAGTTCAATTCATAGGCCAGGGTGTGGGTTAGAGGTAGAGCACTCACCTAGCGTGTGCAAGGCCTTGGATTCCATCCCTGGTACTGTCCAGGGATAGTAAGAGATAAACAACAATTACATAATAGGACAGTCCTAACAGCCAACTCTAATAAAATTGTAAGTGTCCCTGATGTTGCACTTTGGGGCTGTTATTAAATAAAATAAGGGTTAGTTGAACACAAGCATCCAGCACACAGTTGGATTGCTAGGTGACTGGTAGGCTGGTCGTGCACACAGCAGGAACATGTTGGACAAGGGGGCGATTCAGGTGTGACCTGGCGGAAGGGGGATGCTGAGAAATTTCATCCCCTTCTCAGAATGGCGTGCAGGGTAAAACTTAGAAATTCTGCATTTAAAATCTTTGGACTGTAGTTGCTTGTTGGGAACAGAACCTGCAGGTAGCACAGCCATGGGTTAAAGGGCTGCTATAGCGCCAAGTGTCATGGCTAGAGTTGCTGTTGGACTGAGACTCGCCACACAACTGGGCCCAGATCACAGCACTGTTCACTGTGTAACCCCACACAGGGAGCTGCACCTCTGGGCCCAGCTTCCTCATTGTAAAATAGGGTGGTGGTAGTGCTTTCTCATGGTCTCTTCTGGGGGTATCACTGCGTGGAAGAGTATTTGGTACAGAACCAGGGTAATTTATTGACATGCTGTCGTTATCAGTGACATTAAGGAAATGTGTGAAGGAGCCACAGTGGGGAGATGGCACCACCAGGGCATTGAAATCTGCAGAGCCCAACTGAAGCCAGGCCAGTTCACCTGCTTTGAAGACAGACAGGGAGTGTCCGAGCGCTCTTGCAGGAAATGACCTCTGGGCCCCAACAGCTGCCTGGGAGAGAGTGTGGGCCCTGTCCTGGGTCATGTCCCGGGCCACAGGTGGGACCATTCCCTGTGGGGCAGGTGAGCTCTACTCCGGAAGCCTCCTGTCACCAAGTCCTAACAGCTTATTCAGACCTGAGCATTAGCCCCCAAGGCAGCAGGACAGTAGGGGCTGATGTCTGCAGCAGGGAGCCTTTGCCCAGCCACTCCCTCCTTTCCTTGGTGAAGCTTCCTGCCCCAGCTGACTCTGGAGCCCTGTGTGGACAGAGCTCAAGCTGAGCACCGCCACCCACACCGCTGCCTCTCTGTGTCTCCTGATGTCTCTTCTGCTGCCTGCCAGGGAGCCTCGTTTTGGCTCTGTTGACCATGATGTGACCTTGAACAGTACTGCCCTTGACCCCATTTCTGGGTCTCTGCTCCAGACATTGTCAAGGCACATTGAGGGTTAAAAGAGTACCCAGGCAGGGCCCCTGGAGCAGCTGACTCCAACACCCCTCCAGAGAAGTGCTGCAACCCCAAAATGCTGTGCCTATTTAGCATCTGAACTCTGCCTGGGGAAGGGAGGTGAGAAGGGGTAAAAGCACTTCCTATGCCCCTGCAGTTCTTGGTGAGGGTTTTTACGAGCCAAACGAGGCTGGATCTTGCTTTGTTTAACATGCTGACCTCCTGGCCAGCCGAGTAGCTGGAAGCTCTGAGGACAGTGCTTTGCTGGATTCCAGCTTTATGAGTGGCAGGCCACCACTGCCTCACTAAGGCTCAGCCCTTCCTGAGCTGGACCCTATCCTGCTCCAGTGTGGTTGCACCTTCTAGGACTCCGGCAGGGATCAGTGATAACAAATATGTTACTGAGTAATCCGTGGAGAGATTGAAAACCCATCTCGTTACCCACCAGCAGTCTGCTCTGCCCGCATTGGTGCCTGGCAACAAGAACGTCATGATGGTGTCAGAGGCTCAGCCCCCAGGGCTTTCTGAAAACCCAGCACAACACTAGGATCCTATGTGGGAACCAAAAGAGGACCAGCGGCACATACAGGGTTGGCCTGGCCCAGAGTGTGGCCAACTGAGATACATGGGCAGCAAGCCTGAGAGTTCAGAGGCAGTGACTACGATAGGCCATGCTGGGAGCCCTGTGTGCAAGGATGGCCATCACCAAGGGCCAGCTTTTCCACCCCTCTGACCTCGGTTTCCTCTGTATGGGATGAGCTTACAGGCTGTGGAAGTGGTAAATGTGCGAAGTTCTCGGTGCCAGACACATGTGGTATCATCCTGCAATTAAGCCGAGATGTCATGGGGTGGAAGCGCATGGAGCTAGGGGAACGGTTAATAGAGTATTACATTGAAAATCGGGTTATAAAATGTTACCCTGCTGGGCAGCTATGTATCAGTGTTTAAAACAAAGGCTGAGAAGAAGGGAGTATCAGTAATATATGCGAATATGCATGTTGTCTACTCTGCTATGCTCTTCAAATTTTCCAATTAGCATATACAGTTTTTAGAATTACAGAACTATTACTTGAAAATATAATTGAAGAATATGCTGTCAGCATTCACACACGCAAAATGCTGCAGAGCTGGGGACATAGCTAGGGGTGCAGAGGCAGGTATGGGGGACCCCGAGGCAGGGCCCTGACCAACTTTCCACTCTAGATGACAGGATCTGCTCTCCGCCCTTCATGGAGCTCACGAGCCTGTGCGGGGACGACACCATGAGGCTGCTGGAGCAGAATGGCCTGGCGTTCCCCTTCAGTACGTACTGCACTATGCTCGCCGGGAGGGTGGGCAGGTGCTGGGATGGCCCTGGGTCCCTGGGGTGCAGGCCAAAGATGTCCTTGCCTGGCCCAGGGGCATCTGTCACATTGCCCTGGCACAGACACCGTTTGTTCTCAGTGTGTCTCAGCAGCTCCCCCACCCGGCCCCTCCATGACTGGGTCAGGCTGTGTAAGTGAGGGCCCTGCTAATTCCTATCTGCTTGTCTTTCCCACCCACAGTTTGCAAAACCCGAGTGGCCCATGGCACCAACTCTCATGAGGTGAGTCCCTCAAATCCTGTCAGCCCCTATGTCTCCTAGGAGCCCCAAGTGCTGCGGCCAGAGCTATGCCTGCTGCCCTGCCCTGCTCTACTCTGTTCTCTGTGTCCTGATGGGCAGCTGCATTCCCAGGCTCTGCAGGAGTTAACAGAGGAGACAGTGTGTCCCACCTCACCCCACTGCCTGTCCTCTCCCCGGGGCCAGGAGGATGCGTTGGACCATCTGCCCCCTTTGCAGCCTGGCTGCTAGGACAAAGCAGTGTGGGCCATGCAGCTTGGCTACAGACTTGGAGCCAGAGGTCAAAGCTGGGCGTGCGAGTGGGCCGGGTTCAGGTGAGGGGTCCTCTAGGCCTCTCGCTGTGCCCTCTCACAGTCAGAGAGAGAGAGCCAGCCCTGGTGTGTGAATGTAGGAGCACATTGTCAGGGCACCAGCCCCATAGTGAGGGACCCTCCTATCCTCATTAGAACCTCCTTACTTCCAGACATCATCGCACATCACCTGAGGCTCAGGACTTCTGCCCATGGATTTGCTGAGGACACACGTGGGTCCCCTGCAGAGCCTGTGGAAGTCATAGTGGCCTGGCTTGCCCAGTCTTTCTGTCCTCTGGTTCATTGGTGGTTGACCCTGGGCTGGGTCCAGGGAAGACTCTGTCATTGCCTTGGGCTCTTCCAGCAGCCCAGTGAGAGGGTCAGGGATGAGGGGACCGCACCTGCTGATGTGCTGTGACCACCACCCTCCCACATGGTCTCTGTCCCCTCTGCACCTGTGCCTGGCCCTTCTGGGTGCCAGCAAGTGGGCCCTGAGGCCCAAGTCCTGTCCCAGGGGGCAGAGAATTCCTCTAGAGACCACCTGGAGGAGTGAGGGAGAAGAGTGCGCAGTGAGCACTTTGGGGAGCGAGGAGGATCCCTTGGATCCCTGCTGTACCCCCAGCCTGCAGGAAGCACCCAAGATGCTGTCTGCAGATGGGGCACTTAGAGGGGGTGCCAGGCAGGCCTGGGGAAGCCTGCCCTGGGTAGTGCAGCCCCAGGAGTGATCCCAGGGCAGCGCCAGCTGTGCCTTTCTCAAAGTAGAGTCCTACTCTTTACCCTTGGCAAGTAGTTATGGGGAAATATCTGTAAACAGCATCACTAGGGCAGGGCACATACTGTGACAGGGCTGGCACTGCCCATGGGAAGGAAATATCTGCCGGCTGGAAAGGGCAGCCTAGCCCTGTGGGCTCCCGGGTGCACTTCACTGCCAGCTCGCATCGTGTTCCCTCTGCCTCTCTGTCACTGTACATAGCTCCCTCCCTGCCAGCTCCTTGGGTTTCAGGTCCAAGTGTGAGCACAGCACTGGAGTGATTAAAGTTGCCTGTGTCAGATTGGTCAGCCAGGGTCCACACTCCTGGTCACAGGCAGAGGCTCGCATATCCCAGCCTTAGAACTCGTAGCATGGGCCACTCAGGGTGTTCTGTGTTGCCAGCTGCATGACTGGGTTCCTGATACTCTGCGCGTTTGCCCTGCATTTGTGAATGGGGAATCTAGCAGCTGCTCTGAAGGGTTAGGGGTTTCCCACAAGGCTTGCTGCAGCGCCTGGCCAGGGGAATTGTCTAATGAGCTGTTAGAAAGCTAGCGACCCTGGGGTAGGCTTCTCGCCCCCTGTTGGCTTCATGGCAGTCATGACCCTCAGGTTGGGACAATGACCCAGGGATGCTATCGGCCCAAGACATAGACACATGCATACACCCCTCTGCCCACCTCGGTCCTGGAGCTGCCTAGGCCATAGCCACACAGTGTGAGCTCCAGCCTTGGGGCTTGTGTGCTGCGAAGGCCCCAGGCCTCACAGGGACATCTCTGCTGCAAACTGTCCCCACAGGCTGGGCAGAGCTGGAGGACAAGCAGCTCACACACCCCTGGGGCCCTGTGTCGGTGCAGTGAGGCTGGTGGAGCTGTGGGCAGGAGGGCTTTGGTGGGACCTCACCTGCTCAGCTGCCCGGGTTACCCCTCTGACACTCAAAGGTTGGACCAGGGCTGGTTTTGCCAGAGCACCATTTTCGTTTTCTGTTCACTGAGCTGCAGGTGGGGAGACAGCAGCTCTCCATCCCTCCCTCTCCTTTTCCTTCCTTTTCCTCTTTATCCCCTCACTTTTCCCCTTGTAGAAAAGCAGCCTAAAGCCAACCCTGGCAGCGTGGCCTGTGTTCTGCAGGGAGCAGAGAGAGGCCCCACCCTGTATACAGCCCCAGGGCACCTGGGCTCCTCCCTGTTCTCAGGTCCTCCTGAGGAGATCGCCTCCGCCCCTGTGTACACTGCCTCCATCCTGTCATTCTGCCTAGCACCCTGAGCAGCAGGCACCTAGGTGTGGCGCTCTGGGACTGATGACATGAGGGATAGCTGCTGTACAGCAGCTGTCTGCGGCCTGTTGTCCCTGCTCAGCAGTCCAGGGCCTCTGGGCCCTGGTGGCTCCATCTGAGGGCCCTGAGGCATTAGCGGCTCCCTTGGCACTGGCAGCTGGCTCAGTGGCTGGGTTCCTCTCCGTCTCAGTCAGCAGAGGATGTCTTGCTTGGAGCTGCCCCAGCTCTCCTTCCTCAGCCTCCTGCTGTATCTTCCCCTGGACATATTGTCCCCAGAGTTGGGGACCGTGTGCACAAGGACATGACTGTCCGGCAGGTCCCTGAGCTCCTCAAGGCCTCCTCCTCTGTGAGCAGGAAATAGTGAGGTGCTGTCTTAGAGGGGCCTTGTGAGGATGACACCCAAAAGGTGCTGGGCTCTGGTTTGACTCCAGGAGGTGGCTTTGACCAAAAGCCTCCATCCAGCTCCTCCGTGGCTTCTCCTGGCTCCCTCCTGGACCTTTCTGAGGAGCCTGCAGAACATGAGGGTTGAGTAGCATGAGACCCAGGAGTCCTGTTTCTTTTACTACAGTGTGAATAATGCCCGTAGGGGTTGTGCATCACACAGCCTATTCATCTGTACACGTCAGGCCCCCTCGATATAGAAATTTCCAGCCCCCCCCCCAGCATAGGTGAATAGATCCACACATGTTCTTGCATTTCACTCCACACACCTTGTTCCATAGGGAGAAGCCTTGGTGGGGGGCAGGGGTGCCGCGCACAGGTAACATACCGTTGTGTTTGGGAGTGGGCTATGGACTCTGACAGCCTTGACCCCTGTCTCCCCAGATGGCCATCGTGTTTAACCAGGAGGGCCTGAGTGCCATCCAGCCTCCCTGCGTAGTCCAGAACTTCATCAACCACAATGCTGTGCTCTACAAGGTGTTTGTGGTGGGCGAGTCCTACACCGTTGTCCAGAGGCCCTCTCTCAAGAACTTCTCTGCAGGCACATCAGGTATTTGCTCCTTGTGTACCCGTGGGTTGTGCTGACCCTGGACACAGCTGCCCCATGCGTCACATTACTCTGGAGTGGTGGCTTGGAGGTTGTGAGCTGTGTGCAGGTGGACCAGGTATTGTGGGATCTAGTTGGCAGAGCCATGCCCACTACGGGATTCTGGTGAAGGCTTCCTATCTCCAGCTGGGTCTGAGGACCTGCACAATGATGGGACCTAGGGGCCCTCAGGGAAGTGTGGGCCAGTGCTGCAGGCTCTGGCATGCCACTTTCATCTCTCACCTCTGTTTGTCAAATGGGGAGAGTGAGCCCCAGTTTATTGCCCTGGTTAGCAAGCAGAGCCGTGGGATGCAAGGGCCCTCCGTGTGGGACCCCAGGAAGACGCATTGGACACTTGCATGTTGTCATGGAGAAATGCCTGAGGGGCCTCGGCCTTCAGGCCACTTCTTTGCATCTAAGCAAGCAGAGGGGCCTTCCTGAAGTCCTTCCCAGGCTCCTGTCACCACCCACCATCTTGTCTTCCCCTCAGTGCTCTTCCCTGGAGCACTTTGCTCTTTGCATTGACACAGTAGAGAACTAATACTTCGGGAATGCGCATCTCTTTTCATTTCGTTGTGAAGGCCTGTGGACGGGGAGCTCCTTCTTCACTGGGGCCTTGGCGTGAGCTGGGTGGTGGCATGGGAGGCCAATGTCTGGAGAGGTCTACATGTGACGCACACCAGCAGACACACTTCCAAGCTGTGGGCCAGAGAGGCTGGCATAGCTATAAAACTTGTTTATTATCTTCTTGTTTTAAAAATACATTCTTTTAATCTGTGAAAAGTATATTAAAGTAATCATTAGGACAAGTGTAGCTCAGCGGTATAATATTCACTTGGCATGCACAAGCCCCTTGGCTCCGTCCCCTGCCCTGCTAAGAGATATATCTCAGAGAAACTCCTTTATTTTTTTTTAATCCAAATCACCTAATCTTGAAAAGAAATCCACCCCCGACCTTCTTTCTTATATGCACATAGAAGTGCCTTGATTTGCATTTTCCAACTTTTTCTTCGAAAATGCCAGAGCTGAGAGCATCAGGCTGAGAACTCCTCATTTGTGTCTTTTCTCATGGCTGTTTGCTGTTTCAAGGCCATAAGTGCAGCTCCCAGGCCAAATAGTGGAGAAACACACATGAACACTGAGTAACTCCCAGACATCTGACTGTGTGTCCGTGGTCTTAGGGTGTGGTGCCAAAGAAGCAGCCTGGGTTCTGGCTTTCACATGTGTCTTCCGTGTAACATAAGTGCAACCTGTTTCAACTGGAAAGAACGTGCCAGGGCTCTGGCTCCTTTCTAGCCCCCATCCAGCCTTCTGACTCCCACAGCCACTGTGGCAAATCCCACAACTTCCCACGTCCACACTGGGTCATGGAGCTGGGATCATCCAGGATCTGGAAGAGAGATGAGGGTGTTTGCACTGGTGTGTGGCTGCTCCCAAGGGTGTACAGACACACTTCTGTTCTCTGTCCATGGGTCACATTCCTGGAGAAATTGTACCATCTCTTCCTGGTGCCAGGGTAAGTAGGCACCCCTTCCCTCTCTCTGAGTGGTAGGTTTATTTCTCATCCTTGACCTTGACCTTGGAGACATGGCACGTTTGGCTCCTGGATTATGCAGGGTCCCCACTGCACCCCGGTCGTGGACCAGTTCTCCTCTAGGTCACCTCTTTCATACAGAGAGGGGGTCCGCAGCTTTCTGCAAAAGGCTAAATGTTTACTGTCTCCATCGCTATCCCAGTTATTTAATGTAGAGATGTAGGTGAGTGGGCAGGGCTATGCTCCAGGGAAACTTCCGTGTTTACCAGTGCCGGTGTCCTGGCCTGCAGTCTGTAGTTGGCCAGTCTAAACTCCGGCTCTTCTTCCAGCCGGTGAAATGCTGCTTTTACCAAACCCACTGCCCAGCCACCTGTGCCATCGCTAGAGTTCCATCCAGGGACCCGGCAGGCAAACGTTCTGCCCTCAGGATCGTGTGTTTTAGTGGGAGAGACACACACGAGGACATTGCCAAAGCCTCTCGTCACCTGAAATGAGGGGCTCAGGGTCAATAGGACAGATCCAGAGACATTACCTCTTGAGGGAACTCTTGCTAGGAGTGGCTGCCGAGGTGAGGTTTAGTGCAACTGGAAGATTACTCGGGTCACCATTGGCAACACCATGGCACAGCATCTCACTCCAACACCTGAGAGACAGAACAGGCTGAAGTCAGGGTGGCTACAGCTCGGGGCTGTGCCTTGAGTGGTAGGGCTGGCGGGGGCTGTTCCTGACATTTACTCTTCTTTTACTCTAGTTTTCCCACTTATAGGTTGAGAACACAGCTGTTCCTTATTCCTGTCCTTGTCTGTCCTCCCCTGCAGGATGTTGGTGGGGGCCTTCTGTCACCATGCCGTGTGTTTCTTGGGGCTAGTCCAGGAACAAGGACTAGCAGGGCTTCCAAATCCAGGGTGCTGCCAGAACCAAGAGCCTTGTATTGAGCTCAGGAAGCAAGGCCTGGGCCCGTACTTCTGTTAGTGGAATAGGGCTTACTTAACGACCCCCGAGGATGTGGGTGCTGGGTGCCAGGACTCTTGTCTTGAGGCTCAGACCTTTCCATCCATCTCTGTTCCCCATGCAAGGGTGACAGGCAGGGGCTAAAAACTCCTGCCACTCCCCACAAGCCTGCCCTGGCTGCATGGAGAGATTGAGTCTGAGGCACCTGTTGCTGCTGAATCATCCTTCGGCCAGAGCTCACCAGGCCGGAAGTAGTGGGGGTGTGGCCCCTCTGAGATACGTGTGTATTTGACCTTGCTTCATGAAGTGGTTGGAGGCTGTGCTCTGTCCACCATGGATATGGCAGGTGCCTCGTGGTTCTGTCCTTTCCTGGCACTGCAAAGCACCCATATGTGTTCTTGACTCCTGTGGGCTTCCCAGCCTCCCTGAACTTGGTTAGGTCTACCTGCTGATGATGGTGGCTCTCCCTAGTCTGGCTGCTCTGCCAGGCTGGCCACTCATCTTGGGGACCTGCACAGGAGTGGGTGGGAAAGCACCCTGCACTGTAGGGAGGCTCAGGATGAGAAGACAGGCCTGGCCATGGAAGCCCAGAGCCCAAGCCTCTGGCCCATCAGCTTCGCCACCCCAAGGGCTCTGTTGTGGCTGTCGGTGCCTGAGAGTGGAGATTGAATGCGCTGCTTGACACAAGTCCCTCAGGGTGTTTATTTTCCCCAGCCTCCTCCCCAGGTCCATCTCTTGTGCTCCTGTCTGGGTTGGTTCTGGTAGGAGTGGCAGGAAGACTGGTGGGCACACTGGGGTGGCCTGGGGCAGGACGTTGGTACCCAGTTAGTGGGAAGGATGCCAAGGACATCTCAGAACCTGCCTGCTTGGCCTCTGCCCGAATCACTGCTTCATGCATGATTGCTGTGGCACCATGGAGTCCCGGAACTGGGGGAGGGTTGGCAGCTCACTGGGCTCCCCCAGCCCTGGCACACAGGCCCTCCATCGGCCCGTCCTGTCCTTAGGATTCAGGGTGTCTGGCATCTCACGCTGCAGACTGCAGCAGGGGCTGTTGGGCTCCTAATAAAATGGTCCGGTGCCATTCTTGGGGCCAGTGATAGATTTTTGCCAGAACTCCTCCCTGAGCCTGTGCTTTAGAGTGCTTGAGAATGTTCCTAGCTGACTGGTTGGCCGTACCTCTCCCCAGAGTGGCTTTGGTTAACTCCAAAAAGATATGTCTGTTGAGGAAAAAGAAATGTACTGCTAAATTAGCGCCTCAGTGTGCCAGGGGATTTGTCTGCCTCCCAGTGCCCAGTGGATGGAGGGGTGGGTGTGGCAGTGGTGGGCATGGAGCCAGGGACATGTGGGCTGGAGACAGTGGGGCAGTTGAGGAGGACAGGCCCTTCTGATCCTGTGGACACCCATGTTCTGCTTCCCTGTATTTTCCTTCATGGTGAGGAAACAGCAGAATCTTTAATAGTTTTAAGTGTTTGCACACTGCTGGCAGCCTGGCCGTTTCTCCCTGAAAGTCCTGGGCTGAAAGGGGCTTTTGACACTTGGTCCACACCTGGTCAGTTCTCATGGTTCCTATCCTCCCAGCCCCTGCTGACATCCTGTGACACACCTAAGGCAGGTGTTTTGTGCAAGGGAGCCCCAGGAGTGGTAGCCCAGTAAACCCGTGGTTTTTACCTGGGTAGAGAAACGGGAACGGAGGGGGCACACACCCACCAAGGGACAGCATCTCCCAGGGGAGGGGTGCCCTGCTCACTGAGCCCTGGCACTGTGGCCTGGAGACCCCCTGGCTGGTGGCTGGTGGTACTGCCCCCTGGTGTCTGCTAGTGAAATTGATCCCTGCCTGGCTGGTGTAATGTGCCTTTGCTGTCTTGTGCTTTTGCAGACCGCGAGTCTATCTTCTTCAACAGCCACAATGTGTCGAAGCCAGAGTCATCATCAGTGCTCACTGAGGTACGTAGCTCCTGTGCGGTGGCCTGGCTAAGGCTGCACTCACCTGAGCTTACCTGGGCAGGGTGTGAGGGCCTAGGGTCAGGGTTAAGTGGGGTGTCTGGGTGGAGGCAGCCCCTGAGCTTGAGGAACAGGGGTCTGGCTTGGGATCTGCCATCCCACTCCCAAGAAGGCTGAGCTGCACCGCTCACTTGCCTGTCTTTCCTGTCCACATGGATCTCCATGTGCATTGCTAGGAGCCTGCAGTGGGGTGCCGGGGGCCCCAACCCATAACAACAGTAGTGGACCTTGCAGCTGGCATTCACCCAGTTGCCCAGTGGAGAGGGCAATGAGGCGAGAATTGGTAACACCAGGTTTGTGTGGGCCGAGCAGAGGTTAGACCCGCCTGTCTGATTTGGAGCTAGGTCTCCCGGAAGGTTGGGAGGCCTCCCATGCCGAGCTTGTACCTGAGGAGATGGAAATCACCGCAGGGCTGCAGTCTGCTCTCCCCTCATGTGTGTAGCTGGCCAGCAGCTTCACTACCTTGTTCCCTGGACTTGTCCTCCCCCAAGGTTGTGTCCATCTGCCATTCTGAGATTTGCTTGTCTCCTGTTCCCCGTCCCCGGGCTGGACTCACTAACCAAAATGCACGGCCCAGCTCTTCTGAGAACTCCTGCTACGGGCTGCCCTGGCCTCGAACTCCTGTTCCTTGTTTCCTTGGCATTTATTTCTGGTTCATTTGAGGAGCCTGTGCTGAGGCCTAGACAGAACATGGCATCAGCAAGGACCTGGAGGGACACCACTGTCCTGCAGCTGTTGGCAGATGTCCCCCAGGAACAAGTCTGGGAGTGACTAGATTTTAAACAAGGCTCTCAGGTCCTGGCTGTGCGTGCATAGGATGGAGTAGGTGCCAGTGTGGGCTTTCTGGTGCGTGCTCCAAGCCAAGAGGGGAACCAGGCTCCACAGATCCCCCCAGGCGACCCCTGCAGTGTCTCGAGCAGCGCAGGGCTAGTGTCCCTTGGGATAGTTGGCCGATATCAGAGGGAGCTCAGGAGGTCATCTCAGTTTCCGAGAGCAGGGAAGAGGGCAGGTGGACACAGCTGAGTCCTTCCCCACGCGGGACCCCTGCAGGTCTCCTACCCTTCGGCATGTGACTGGCCGCTCCTCAAGATTCCACCCGGGCTGATCCTTGTAGGCAGAGGGAAGGGCCGCAGCGTTGGAGCCACCTTCTCAGGAGTGCCATCCCCTCCTGGATACCCACAGGCTGGCCTAACGCAGCCACTGTGTTCCAGGAACTGGTAGCCTTGGGAGTACTGTGCAGGAATCTGCTGGCGGCAGAGCCTGCGGTCTCAGCTAGCTCCCTCGAGTTGGGGCCCCTCCCTCCATCTCAGCCCCACTGCCTCTTACCTTTCAGAGCCTGTGTAGGCTCCTCAAGAGCAGTGGCTGTGGTGGTGCTGAGACTCAGTGGGAGCCATGACTCGGGCTTAGCGAGTCCCATCACCTGTCTGAACCTCGGTTTCCCATCCTGCCTCACAGGTGGCATGGGGTCCATTGAGTTGTGGGTGGGAAGAGCCCTCTGCCGGGTGCAGCAAGTGCCGAGTGTCGCTGTGATGGGGCTGAGGGCTATGAGGACTGACCACCAGGGCACTTTGCTTCCATTGCCTCCTCCCCAGAACTCCAGCACACTGCGTTTGACGCATTGGCAGCGTTTCCATGCCGTTATCTTGTCCAAGGCTGGTATTTGGTTTTGGGTAATCACATGTCTTCAGAAGGATTTCTGAGATTCCTTCAGTGCGCTGAGAAAACTTTTATAAACACCATGTCGGGAGACTGGGACAGGGCAGCGGCGTGGCAGCCTCACTGCCTGGCCAAGCCAGGAGCCCGGAACATTAGTGCTTTAGTGTTAGCAGAATCTCATGCCATGGGTGTTTTATTACCCCATTTATTGGGCAAAGGAAACGCTGTCCAGGACAGTTTGGTCACAGCTCAGGGGCAAGCAGGAGGGAAAGGGCAGGCCAGGGCACCCTCTGGGGTCCTGACCAAGTCAGACTCACAGCCAAGCTGCCTCTTTGGGCCAGGCCTCGGGCCCTGAATGGCCCAGGACACTGCCAGACTTCCCTGCTACTGGGGAGAATTTCCTACCACGGGCCAGACTCCCGGCCCTGGGCTCATGGGCACGTGGGCCCTGCCTGTTCTGCAGAACTGCATGGGTGGCATGAACCCCAAAACAGAGTCAGTCAGGTGCCAGCACCTGCTCGGCACAGGTCTGGCAGTTCCTTGTTGTCCATTTCGGGGTAGAGGCCATTTCATTTGTCTTGGTGGCTGAGGGCTCTGCCCTAATTCTCCTGACTCAGTTTCACTGTTCCATTTTGTTTTTTTTCAATTGAGACAAAATCCACACATATAAGATTAACTACCTTAAAGTGAGCAGTTCTGCTAAGTACTTTGGCCTTCACCACCCTCTGCCTGTGAGCTCTGTTTCTGTCCCTTGAGCCAACAGCCATTGCCCCGATGCCATTGCCCCAACAGCCAGTGCCCACAGATTTGCCCACTCTGGACTCATGTAACATGTCGCTCTGGGTGATGGCTTCTTTCACTAGTGTGATGTCTCCAAAGGCCACATATTGTAGTAAGCTTGTATATCAGTTTGTTCCTTTCCCGGGCATACAACTAGATAAACCACCGTTTCTCTACCCACCCACTGTTGGATACTGGCTCGCTGTCCCCTTTGGCTGCTGCGAATGATACAGCAGCTCACGGGCAGTCCCTGGGTCTGTTTGGATCCACTTTTTAGCCCTCAGTTTAAATTCAAGAGTATAGCTACTGGATCACATGATAATTCTGTGTTCAACTTTGGACCTATGTGCACTTCCCCGTTGGCCCTCAAGTCCTCAGCATCCAGAACCCCGCATTTCTTAGGCCATTAGTGTGTTCTATCTGGCTTCCAACTGACATGCTAGTCCCCACCCTGAAGTTCAGAATGTTTGGATTCAGCACTGCTGCCAGCCAGGCCGGTGCCCCTACCCTATCACCTGCCTCCTTATCCCAGCAAGTCCGATGGAAGCTCCCTTGTTTCCGTTTTACAGATGAGAAAACTGAGACCCTTTTTCCTGCATCCACAAAGCTGGGAAGTCTCTGTCAAGGTTAGAATCCAAATCTCTTAACCCCAGTGCGAAGGTTCCCTTCCATAGAGGCCCTGTCCAGCTGGCCTGGGCTTGAACACAGGAAGGCTCTTAAGAGTGCCTGTCCCAAGCCACCTGGATAAGGGCAGGAAGTGGGATATGTTTGCACATGCACACAGGGCCGAGCCAGCCCCACAGGGACCTCACAAAAGCCGAGGTGACCCTGACAGTCAGACGGGAGCAGCAACAAGCAGCCCCTGGGAAAGGCTGTGTCGTGTGGGGTGGCAGTGTCTGGACCCGCCCGCATCTGGCATTTGCTGGGAAAGGAAGAAGGACCCAACTGAGAACCCTCTGCTGCATGCCCTGTGGCCCTGCCCATGAGGGGTGAACGAAGCGGGCATCAGGGCAGCCCACTACCCTGCCTGCCCTGGGCCAGCGTCTCTGCCATCCTCGTCCCCTGTGGCCAGGTCCTAACTGCTTCCGTGCTGTGACTCTGGACCGGCCCTGACCCTCCCTAAGTGTTTTTCCTGTGCGCAAATGCTGATGCTGATGCTGATGCCATTTCCCAGGGAGTGCTGAACGCTCGCCCACGCTGGCCGGGCTCCTCCAGGCTACTGTTGTTGCTCTATAGTCTGGGGCGAGTGCTAACCATGGTGCGTCTGCCCTGCGTCCTGGCCTGACAGGTGGCAGGGCCTGGCACCCCCTCACCCTGGCCTGCCCTCTGTGTGTGTCGGCAGCTGGACAAGATCGAGGGCGTGTTTGAGCAGCCCAGCGATGAGGTCATCCGGGAGCTGTCCCGGGCTCTTCGGCAGGCGCTGGGTGTGTCGCTCTTCGGCATTGACATCATCATCAACAACCAGACAGGACAGCATGCTGTCATCGACATCAACGCCTTCCCAGGTGAGCAGCAGTCCCCTGCCACCTTTCAGCCTCAGTCCTTGGGCAGTGGCAAAGGAGTGGGCCTGTGGGGCCTGGCGCAGCACTCCCTCCCTGCAAAGCCTCTACCACCAGCGGGACGGGTGCCTAGGTGTGGGAGGGGCCAGGAGACCCGAATGTCAGTGCCAGGAAGGTGCCAGGCACAGACACCCTCTTCCATCCCTCTCCCCACCCTGTGTCATCAGTTGCGCGTTGGTCTCGATGTGCAATGGCCCAGTTAGTTCATCCCTTAGGACTTTCAGGAGCTGAGAAGGGGCGCAGCCCTCCACAGTGTACACAGAGGAAACAGAGGCCTCTAGAGAGAAAGAAATTGTCCTGGGCTATGTAGCACATTGGTGGCAGGGCCAACAATCCTCAGCTACATGCAGCTTCCACTGTCCTGCGGTGCTGGGTGTCAGCATTAGGCCCCTGTCCCGAAGAGGGAGGCAAGATGAGGGCTCGTCAGCCAAGCTGCCCTCTGACCACATGACTCTCTCGCTCTCAGAGCTCGGCACCTGGCCCACATCCTGTCCCTGCCTTTATGGTCTGCAGTAGTTCAAGGCACCTAGCATTTCAGCCCCTTGCTCACTGTTGAGGGAGTGGAAACACTTAACGTCCACAGAGAGAGAAGATTTGGTACATGGGCCAGCCCCTGGCCTGCTGGGTCCCCTACATCCAGGGTCCCATATACCCACAGGCTTCCACTCACTTGGAAGGTATCCCCACCCTCCTCTGCCTGGCCCTGTGACACTTGTCTGAGGACTGAAGCAGAGTGGCTGCTGAGGAACAGCTTACAGGTTCCCTGGCAACCTGACTGGGTCTCCTTTGCTTGTGCCCTGCTCAGCCTGGGCCCCTGGGTTCTAGGTCCACTCTGCCCCTCACCCCCGGCTCCTGGGTTGCTAGGCACACACAGGTCCCAGCTGGGCCACCACGTAGGAGCTTTGTGACACTGACTCTCTAAGCCTTAGTGTTGCACTTTGTCAACAGGACTGTGGAGGCGTTTAATCTAAGAGAGGCCAGTGCCCCTGAGTGCTCCGTGAGCACTGGGCTGTGCACCATCGCCTTGTCATTGTACAGTCCACAGTCCTGCACTGTCACCTGTCAAGTGGAGACAGAGTTGCACAGTGGGTGCCAGGGAGGCACTGCCCACAGGGCTCTTTCAGGTCACGCAGTGCCCTCTTCCAAGCTGTCAGTGCCCCCTGGAGCTCATGCCGGAGTTCCCATAACCCCTTGGCACTCAGCTGTGTGTCCATGGTGGTGGTCACAGCTGCATGGGGGCCACTGTGGCTCCTTTTCAAGACACACATCCTGTCCTCCCCAAAACTGTTCAGGCCAGGTGCCGATTCTTACCCTCTGAATTGGCCCAGAAAGGCAGGAGATCTGTCCTGGGCAATCTCTTTGGAGGTGGTTTGGTGGCAGTTGGCAAAGCCTCACCTGACACAAAAGCTGCTGAGTGTCTCCCAGGGGTCTGCTGGCATTCACATCTGCACGGGGAATGTGCTTGCAGACACGAGAGTTCATAGTCCGCCCTGGGAGGGCTTGTAGCAGTGATGGTCTCAGGCAGTGTACGCAATAAGGGGACGCAGAAGAGCAGCCCGGCCACTCTGCGTAGTGGCTCTGTTAGGTTTAGTTTTGAGTTTGGGTGCTGATCCCAGCTCAGGGGCACAGGACTGCTATGTAGGCATTGCAGGGGGAGAGGGAGCAGTCAGACATTGCCCCATGCCAGCCCTCTGGGGTACCTACCCGTGTCTGTCCATGTCTCATTATGGAAGTGAGATGCAGGATGGACACTGTGGCAGAATCTGGCCTCTGGTGGGGCTGGCTGGGTCCTATGATGTCCAGTCGTGACTCAGAGCACAAGGGGGTTGGCCTTTGGCGCTGCCACCACCAGCCCTGTGCCTTTCCACAAAGTGGGTCTGCCGGTGAGCATTCTGTGACTTTAACAAATACCTGAGATACTCACCACAAAAGAATGGAAGGTTTTGTGGCCACAGGCTTGTTTTTAGTCTGATCATTTGGCCCTATTGCTTTTGGACCTGTGACCAGGCAGCACATCATGGGATGGGGGTGCAGGACAGAGAGAGCCTGTTCAATTAATGGGCAGCAATGAAAGAGAAGAAGGACCTGGGGGGCAATGGCATTGACTAAATGACTTCCTGCTTGAACCTCATTGACTAGATGACTTCCTGCTTGAATCCACCTCTTAAAGGTCCCACTTATCACAAGGCTCCGTGGACTGGGGACCAGGCTTAACTATTAGGCCCTCAGAAGATCCCTACCCAAACCGTGGTAGGAGATGGATGGCCGATTCAACTGGATGCTGAGACCATTCCCTACAGGGACAGGGGCAGAATGAGGTGTTTACATCAGCTGAAGTTCTCAGCTGCTCACCCCTTGGGAACAGCCCTTTGGGGCCACATGTACCTTGCTTGGTTTCTACCCGCCTCATCTCTGTTGATCCTGGCTTTCCCAGGGCAGTACTGAAAGGACCCCCATTTCTACAAGCCTGGGACCCTTGGCTGACCCCCCGGTGCCCTCTGTCTCTCCTCTCCCAGGATACGAGGGTGTGAGTGAGTTCTTCACGGACCTCTTGAACCACATCGCCACCGTCCTGCAGGACCAGAGCACCGGTGTGGGTGCTGCAGGGGACGCGGCCCCGCTGAGGCACAGCAGGCTGCTGGCCGAGCAGGCGGGTAGCCTGGCGGGTGAGCGGACATGCAGCGCTGGCCCTGGCTGCTGCAGCAGCATGATGGGCCAGGACACGCCCTGGACCACAGAGGCCGACTCGGGCGGCGCCACCAAGCTGCCGCACCAGAGACTCGGCTGCACTGCCGGTGTGTCTCCCAGCTTCCAGCAGCACTGCGTGGCCTCCCTGGCCACCAAGGCCTCCTCGCAGTAGCCATGGAGTCCAGGACCTAGAGGGGCGGCGTGGGGCGCAGAACACACCCGCTGGGCCAGTGGCTCCCAACGGGGATGCTACTAAGAATTCCCGATGATCTGATGCTTCTTTTTTAATTTTTAATCTGATTTGATGATGTCGTAATCTAAATGAGGGGTGGGGGGATGAGGAGAGCAGCCAGCAGCCCAGCTCATGGGGAGGTGGAGGAGGCGCCCCACCTGGTTCCTGCTGTGCAGAGCTCTTCACTGAGTTTACACACGCTTGTGTTTTCAACACTAGGTCTGAATGCAGGGTGGATGCGTGCGTGTGTGTGTGTGAGTGCTGTGCAGGTGTGCAGGGCTGTGTGTGTCTGTCTCCATGGCTGCTGTGGGCTGGGCCTCTGGGGCCCTGTGGGAGGCCTGGCGGGGCTGTGGGTAGCTGCACAGAGCCAGCGAATGGACGGTTCCCCTTGCTCCCAGCTCCGGGGTGCCACAGCCAGACCTGATCCTTCTCTCTCCTGCTGTGTCTTGAGACCGTGCCCCCCACGAGTGCAGCTGGGCGCTCCCGTAAGCCAGGGGCTCACAGAGCTGGTACAAGTGGAGGGTCTGCATTGTGACTCCTGCCCGTGACAGGGATGGGAAGGAAGTCCTCGTGGTAGAGGCCAAGGGCCTTGGTTGCTTCCATTCTTCCCCTGTTCCCCGGAGGCACCAGCCCCCTCCACCTCCCCGTGGGTCTACCTTGGCAGAGGCCACCTGTTAGAAGCCTTGGACCGAGTCCACCTACACCAAGGATTCTGGACCATTTCACGACTCTTTGGGCTTCTGTCTCTTCATCTCCAGTGAGTGGCCAAGACCAGAGAACTCCAGCCCTGAGGGGCTCCCTCCTCGATGACACCATGCTGGATGGGCCCAGCGTGGGAACCTCTGCTGGGCACAGGGCCATCTGTGGTCTTCTTCCTGGGCAGGAGGGGGACACTGGACCATATGGATCACTCCTGTGCATACGCACCTGGCCTTGTCCAGCAGCCCTCCCATGGTCATCGTAAGCCCAGGCACTAAGCCAGCCCACAGGGAGCTGCACCCACGTCAGACTCACCCTGTCCTGTCACACAGCTGCAGCCCATCAGCAGTTGATCCTAGAGTGCACAGGAGGGGATCTGAGGAGGCTTCTTGGGAGTGGAGGACATGGAGCCTGGGTGAGAAGCCTGCAGCCCCCGAGCAGCACCTTGTGACAGCAGAGACCCGTTCACTTGGGAAGAGAAGAGGCCTCTGGTCCATACTCTGTGGTCCTGTGAGGCACAGGTCCCTGGAGGGAGCCCTGGGCAGCCCCGGGAGGCTGCCGAGCAGGCACACAGTAGAGCTGCCGGAGCTGCCCTTTGCACTGTGCCGGGGTTGAGCAGAAACCAGCAAAAGGCCATGGAAGGTGAGGACCCTGCCCGAGACTGGGTACACGAGCGGAGCGTTGACCCATCACTGTCTGTGCGTCGCCCTCCCAGCCTGAGCCCGAGCCCGGGAGGGAAGCGTGGCCAGCCTCTTGCACTGCTTTGTCTCCAAAATAAACTACTGAAATCAAACTGCATTTCACACGTGTTTACAAAATGTTGCTCACGTTTGTTATGTCATCTTCCTGGTCTTTAAAGAAAAGATATTTAATAAAGCAGCTTTACATCTTTTAAATAATGCCCCAGTGCCGACGTTGCGGTATGACCTGGCTGCGTCGGTCCCTGTGCAGTTCTGTGCTGTCTGGGGTCGTGTGTGGTGCATCCAGGGCTGGGTATCAACTGCTGTCTGGCGGCACAGCATTTTCTGCAGGTCTCCGGGCGGGTGGCAGGGTAGGGGGCAGTTGTGCGTTTCAGGAATGGGAACTGAGGTTGAGGGGAGACCTCAGAGACCTTTCAGCTGCCAGGTGGGCAGGAGCCATCTGTCAGACTTGACTCCGTCTGTCAAGTGCAGGAGCATTGGCAACCACCATGGACAGTGACGGGGCCCCGGATGCCCTAGGGGGCTCTGCGTCTGGAAGAGAAGACCCCAAGGGTCCCAAGTGCATGCTCCCCTTTGTGGGTCCCAGTACCCTGCACAGTTTTCCTGACACCTCATTGGCCCCATCCTTGGCAGGCTATGTTAGGGACAGTTCCGCTGAGGCAGCGCCCTTGCCCTTAAGGTGTAGGGTACACTGAGAACATCGTACCCACATGAAGCCCCACTAGGAAAAGCGGTTTGCTAGAGTCGGCAGCTAGCGTCACACAGAGCTGGAACCCACCATGCCTCAGCTACATCCCCACTTGTCAGCGTGTTGGCCCTGAGGCCCTGCAGCACCCCTCTTGGTGGTGGTCAGTGCATGGGCTGTGACTTGGGTCATGAAGTGCCATGATTTCACAAGCATGGCATCCAGAGTGCCAGCTGCCGGTGTTCGTCCTCACCAAGCCTGGGGAACCTGTCCTGGATTGAGGCCTTTGCCACTGGAATCACCGAAATGTGGGTCTGCAGCACATGGGTGGTGGGGAGGGCCGGTTGCAGTTACAGTGGCCTGTGTGAGAGTCACACTTCTATTTGGCCTGCTGGTGTCCATAGTCCTATCAGGGCATGAAAATGACCTAGAACAGGCATTCCTGCCTCTGCCCTGGTCAGCTAGAGGGCTTGATAGATTGAAGGACCCTGGAAGGAAGCTGGCTTTCCAGCTCCCTGAGAAAAGTGACTTCAAGACCAAGGGAAGCTTCCTTGGTCTTTGCAGCCTGGCATTTGGCTCTTGGGCATTCACCCTGGCTGCTGTTACAGCCACATGGGTGGCCCCACTGACGTCACTGGGTTTGTCTGTCCTCTGCTGTCCCTAGAAACTGTCCACCCAGGGACGACTCCCCTCCTGGCCCCTGTGACTCCAGAGCCCCTGGACTGGGCCCCACCTGTCCCTGAAGGAGCTCAGCCCCCCAGCATGGGTCTCTGTGAGATGAACAAGGGCAATGACCCTTGAGGGGAGGTACAGCCCACACCTCCACCTGACCCACCTGTACCCGCTGCTGTGTTCATCAGCCCCAGCTTGAACCCCGTGTGGACATGTGGCCAGAAGTCCTTGCCTGGCCCCTCCCCTCCACCTTCCCCTCCCCC
>PVIR01006426.1:45835-66064 GCA_004026965.1 Petromus typicus
AAAAAAAAAAAAAAAGACTGTCCACCGCCTTTTCCAGAAATGGTTGTGTTCTGTTTGCCTCCTAAGTCTCCTGCAGCCTGGGGTCTAAGGTGTGCCAAATCACCTCTGAGTGTCCCTCTGGAGAAGATGCTTGGTGAGGCTTCCGCTAGGACATTGATGGTTGATACCTGTGCTCTGTGACAGCTGCTGTTTCCTGCCCTGTTCACTGGCAGCCCTGCCAGAATCCAGGCTAGTTTGTGCTCAGCTGGTAGATATGTCTACACATAAAGTCATGGCTTCTGCCATCGGCTCCTTGAGTTGGGTTCTGTGTCTGCTCTGTGTGGTTACAACACAGGTTACACCTTTGGGATGGGTTATTTTTGGGGAAAGGGTGTCCCTGGGCCAAGTGGGGGCCATTTGATCTCTCCAGGCCTGGTGGGATACATCTCGCATTGTGGTTGTTACTGTATCGCTGTCAGCGGCACACGAGCCTCTGTTTGGACCAGGTCAGGAAGTACACACCCTGTGGCCTGCGCCTTTCCGAGGCTGCTCTGGGTCAGGAGCAGCAGGAGGCTTCCTGGGCCCCAAATGGCCCATGTCATAGTCATTTTCCAGCGATGCTGCAGCCCCCCAGTCCTCAGTCTGAGGTCAGATTGGCCTACTCAGAGCCCAGGCCCTTGGAATGTGGCTTCCAAATCCCAAATGGTGCCCTGGTCTTGGCTCTGCCTGGGTCCCCTCAGGATAGCAGTGAGTAGTGCTCTGAGCTAGGACCACCATACCTGTGTCCTCTAATTCTAGGAAGTGCCTGCCAAGGTCAAGCTTGTCCCAGAGGTCTTGGCACCCCTGCCTGGAAGAGGTACCCACACAGGTTTGCTTTCTTCAGAGGCACCAGAGCTGACACCTGGGCAGGTGACTTGTACATCCCAGGCGGAAGACAGCCTGCAGAGCCACACTCGAGCTCAGCCTCTGTTCCTCCCAGCAGGGACTTGGGCTCCAGGTGAGGAACATGAGCTGTGCTCCCTGCCAACACGTGTTTATCCTTGCAGGTTGTTATGGCTATGGAAGGGTCCCGCTGTCTCCCTGGGCAGTGGGCGTCTCAGAATCAGGGTTTGTCCTGGGCACTGCTACATGCTGAAGCCTGTGAGGCCCAGGCAGGGCAGCCATGCACAAGTATTTGATGAATGAGAAATGATTGACCCTGGTGGTCGCTCAGCACAGGATGCAGCACCCCAGCCTGGCCTGTGCTGATGATGTCATCTTATGTGGACCCCATGCTTTATGTTGGAAGCTTCACTTTTGCTTGTGACTTTGATGAGCTTATTCACCTTTTTTGACTCAGTTTCTAACTTCTCAAAACAGAGACTAAGGGCTGGGGATTAAGCTCAGTGACACTGTCCTGCCTCACAAGCACAAGGTCCTGAGTTTGATCCCCAGTAGCAGAAACAAAAAACAAGACAAAACAAAAACCAAAACTGCTGTGTTCTAGTGAGCCATTAAATGCACAGACCTTCAGTCTCCCCACAGGCTGGTTCTTGTGCACATGACCAGCAGTCCTATCGGAGACAACACAGATTTATGCAGCTCAGAAGACATATTAGGAAGTCCACAGCTGGATGGTTCCTGTGGCCTTCAGGGCCTCCAGCTGGCCCCACAGGTCACAGAACACAGCCTGCTAGAGAAAGGTAATCTCAGAATAGGTACTGTGTCCCAACCTGGCCTCACCTCTGTATGTCACTGATGTCACACACATGTCCCCCATCCTACAGATAAAGACATGGAGGCTGACGGGCAAAGCTACATGACCATAATCCCAAAGCCAGGAAGTGGCCCAGAAAGGGGTCACCCCAGGCAGACTGAACCCCAGGCCCTCTGCCCAAACCAGGTGCACCTCATCCAAAGTAGAGCAGAAAAAGTTCAAAAAGCAAAGAGCCCAGAACAGATTTATTTTTCCTTGGATAAGTTTTATACAGAATATATGACAGTCAGGATTTGTCAGCTTCCTCAAAAGGTCAGAAGTTATTGCAGTCGTGCCCAGTGGTACAGAAATGGGCATCTAGAAAGCTGCCTCAGTGGGAGGTTACAGGGCTGCCCCCCAGTGGGTGTTCATGGCAGAGTGAGAGCAGAGAAGAGGAGTGTGGAGTGACAGGGTGACCTGGGCTTGGGTGGGCTACAAGACACCTGCCTACTGGAAGCAGTGTCCGGCCCATCTGGCCAGGACCACAAGGTGACTTGGGGCCTGGCTGGCTGCTCCCTCTGGTGCCTCAGCCCCTCCGCAGTGCCTGCAGCTGGTGGGCCACCTTCTCCAGCTCTGCCTCGATGGCCGACAGGCTCTCCAGCTCCTGGTCCTAGGAGAGAGTGCCAAGGGTCACTCCAAGGCTGGCCTTTGGCAGTACACCAGGAAACAGCTGGCTAGACTGGCAGGGCTCCTGGTTTGCTGTGTGGCCTTGAACAGGTGACTGTGCCTCTGTGAGCCTCATCTGTTCCATGAGGACAGTGGCATCGCCTGCCGGCCTGCTCTGAGGATTGTGATCCCCTAGAAGGTGGGAGAGCTGCCCCTGGTGCCCTGGATAACCAGGTCTGGGTTCAAGTCTCTGCTCGTCTCTACCTCATGGGGACTGTGGCACAGGCTGGGTGATGGGGTAGCAGCCCATACCCAACTGCCTGCAGCTGGGCCTTCCTTCATCTTGGTCTTGATCTTAGGAGACCCCAAGTTCTGGCTGCTGTTGTGGTTTAGGGAAGCAGGGATTCCCCCTTCTAGCGCTGTTCCGTGACCCAGGCACCTCAGTCTCAGGACTGGAACCTTGACCTGGCCTTGATCTCCAAGGGGTTATATTCCTGGGGTCCATGCTAATTTGGGGATGCTATGGGCTCACTTGATCTGGAGGGACACTGACAATGGCTATCTTGGAAATAGGGACCCTTGAGACCTTGGTTTTAGAGCAACCCTTGTGAGTTCTGTTGTTTGGGGGTCTCTAAGCTCCTTGTACTGTGAGGAGGACTCTAGGGTCCCCATTTCTCCACCTGCCCCTTGTGTTCCCTCCACCTGTGTAGAGTGAAGTGGGAGGGAAATTCTCCCTGGTGTTGGTAGGTGGGGAAGGAGAAGGTGCCCAAGGTTGCTTGACTTGCACTGAGGCTCAACTGCTGCCCTGGAAGCCTGTCCTCCCAGACTCAGGGTCGTGGGCACTTGCCCTCCCCTAGATCCACGATCAAGAAGGGCCTTCTTCCTCTCAGGCTACCAGCAAGACCCCTGTTCCAGGCCAAGAGAGGGTCAGTGCAGGGACCACCTCCTCTTTTGGGTGGGCAGAGAAGAGCCTTAGGGTCTGGGCCATGGACAGGTATTGCCCTGGAGCTCCAGCTCCCACCTGGCTCTGTGGCTTGAACAAGGTGCCACCAGGATCTCCTTCAGCTGCCAGGAACCCAGTTACACCTCTTTCGGGGACTATGCCCTGTGTCCTTGCACCACCCCAGTCAGCTGCCCAAGTGACCCTGGGCAGGTCAGGTCTTCAGGCTCATGTGTGTTGTCACAGTGATAATGAGGTGGGCAGAAAAGACTCTATCCCCATTTCCTAAATGGGGACTGATGAGGCTCAGAGGAGGGCAGCGACTTCCCTAAGGTCACACAGCTAGGATGGAAATGAGGCCAGTCTGCTGATACTTCCATGCTTAGTCCTTCACCACACCTGAGGGGACAGCTGGCCCTGTCTCCCCTTTGCCATTGTGAGCCTCAGTCTGGGAGGACATAGTGCCCAGGCTGCCTGGGGCCTAGAAGGACATGCCTAGGCCAGCTGTCCTGCAGGGTCCTTAGACATTTCCTTCCCAGATCTCAGGGCTGTCCCCCAGGCCAGTCCCGTAGTCCCTTCTCTTTCCAGTCTCTCCCCATCAAACGCCAAGCTCGGCTCATCACCCATGTGACCCCTCTTAAGTTCTCAGGCTCCTTTTGGCCTTCAAAAGGGGACAAATGGGGACAAAGTCCCCATTTTTCCTGCCTCTCCCCCCCGCCCCTCTCATCTGCCCACCTGCCCACTGTGAACCGGACGCTTGCCCTCCCCGAGAAGCCCCTGTCCAGGCCCAGGGTCCAGGGGACCATGTCCCCTCAGTCAGGTCAGAGCTACCTGTCTGGGTGCACCCACATGGCCCAAGGTAGGCTCCCGCTTATACCAACCTCTGCTCTGCGATTGGCGCTCCCCTCTTCCTCTTTCTTCTCCTCAGAGAAGCCTCGGGCCTGGAGGGGCAGGCCGGCCTCAATGCTATCCTCCCGGGAAGATGGCCTCCAGCCTCGTCGAAGCTGCAGCCCAGGGCCCTGGAAGCCATAGGCCCGGGCCCGGAAGGAGAGCTTCATGGAGCGGTCGGGGTCGTCCTCCTCGTCCTCCCCCTCCAGCCGCTTCTCGGCTGCCAGCTCCTTGGCCAGCTGGTCCATCTTGCTCCAGCGCTTGGCGTCCTCCCACTCCCTGGAGAGCTGCTCCTCTTCCTGCTCCAGCTCACTGCTCTTCCCACCCTGGAAGGGGCCTGGAAGGGCCTCTCCCATCTCCTCCTGCTCCTGCTCTCCCTTCCCCTCAGGGGCCTCAGCCTCCTCAGTCCCAGTCTTCACAGCTCTACCAACAGCCAGGGCCTCAGACCGACCTGGAGCAGACGATGACAAGAGTAGGAAATGAAGAGGGGCTGCCATTTTCCTGTGTCTACTACTCCCTGGGGCCTCAGGTGGGATCTCGGGGTCCAGCCCAGATTCTTCACAGGGACCCTTTAGGAGGAGCCATTTTGATGCCATGTTTCCAAGACCCTCTTAGCTCAGAGGAGTTGAGGAGTCATAGCCCAACTCTTCCTCTAGTCCCTCACCCCAGGAGCCCCCGACCCACCCTGAAGGGGACCCTGATATGTCCTTAAGGGAGTCAGTCTCTTAAACCCCAGTGGAAGCTGACACCACCTGTCATACTGCTTGTCTGCTCAGAATTCATAGGCCACCCACCCTACAAAGCCACCCTCTTGTCTCCCAGGTTGGACATGGCTGTTGGCCACAGTGGGAGGTACATGGTTTTAGGGTCAGACGAGCCAGGGTTGGAATCTTGGTTTTCACTACCCATGCGCTCTGTGACCTTGGGCTAATTCCTTAACCTCTGTGAGCCTCATTTGTCCATCTGGAAAATGGAGATAACACTTATTTCTCCAGATGTTGATGAAAGTGGAATGAGAGGGTGGAATGGATGATGCAGGAGGTCCCTCCACCTGCCTCTGCTCCCAGACGTGCTGTTGAAGTCCCTGTCACCCTACGTACCGTTGTCTTTCTCCTTGTCGCTGAGGTCTGGGTGGGAGTCTGGTGCTGCCGTGGAGTCTTCTGCCCCAGGCACAGCCTTCTCTCCAGCCTCTACCTCTTCCTCGTCCTCCTTCTCCTCTTCTCTTTTTGCCGGTCCCCCTCGCTCTGCACCCAGGCCCTTCTCCCTGTCCTCTACACCGTGCCCAGGGCCCTCAGTGTCCTCCACAGCCTGTGGGAATGGAAGTTCCTGGCTGGGGAAGCTGGCTGGTGGCGGGGTGTTGGGGGCCGTCTCTCCCTTCTCCTCCTCCTCCTCCTCCTCTTCCTTGCTGGGGGCCTGCTGCCTCCCTGAGCTCACAGAGCCCTGCCCAGGTGCCGAGAGGGCCTGGGCCCCTGCTCCTTCTGTGGCCTCAGCCTTGTTCTCCTCCTTGGCCTCTTCTCCTTGCTCCTCGGCATCCTTGGGGGACACCTCTTCTGTTGGCTCTGCAGAAACAACAGGGCTAAGTCAGGCCCTGAGGACCAGCCTCCCCAAAGGGCAAACTCAGATCTTAGTCATCACTTCACCTGGTTGCCAGGAAGCCCAGCCCAAGACAAGCATGAGGGTCACCCTCAGTAACCCTGGGCTTGCTCTGGGCACAACTAGATTGTGTTTAAGCCTGCCTGTTAAAACAAGATATGATTTAAAACCTAAAACCAAAGCCCTCAAATCAATACACCTTTACAATGACCCCAGAAGACAGCAATCTGAACCTAAAATTAGGACATGAGCTGAGCTGCTGTGTGATCCTGGGCAGGTCACTTAACCTATCTGTGTCATAGTGATAGGGACTGTCCTCTCCACACGGGGTTTCTCTCTCTTGGGTATTTGGTCAAAGTGCTCAGTTTGTCAGTCTTCGTAGGGTTTTCTGAAAAGGTATTTTTTTCAAAGATAGTAAACTCCTTCTCTTTGCTAGAATGATTGTCACTGGACAAAGCATGGCCAGGCACATGCCATGTGCCTGAGCATCACCAGGACTCCAGGTGACAGATGGTCTTGTGGCCACTGCGCAGAGACCCTGATGGGCCCACAGAGAGATCAGGCTGCTTGTCCTACTCATGCAGGCCATAGGCAGCAAGGGGAGCTGGGGTCCCAAGCCTCCAAAGGCCAAGTTCAGGGTGGTTTTGAATTGAAACTTTCAAGTGTGTGCACATGGACGCAGGTGTCACATCTCCTCCCTGCACCCCTGAGGGCTTCCCTAGTGACCCCGAGGCTCTAGCTTGAGGCAGCCAGGCAGCACCGCAGCAGCCTGAGGGTGACGGCTTGGGCCAGTGTTGGGGAGCCCGCCTCAGTGCCACACTGCAATGCCACTGTGCCTGTTCCTGGAAACTGTCTTAGCCACCCACTTGCACATGCAAAGAGCTCACAGTTTGTATTTTCCTGGAGGGCGAATGGGTGATAGGTGTCACATCACCCTAAGCCATGACCTCTGTGGCCCTGAAAGCTCTTTGGTCTCAAGAATGACAACCCAGTCCAGAGCCTGCTCCCCCACAGCTTGCTCCAGATTGGCTACGCTAAGGGGCTGTCAAGGTCGTGTAGGCCTTCTGGAGATGGCCACAGGATGGGCCCGGCGAGGGCACTGCCACCTGCCAGGTCAGAGACCCCTGGGGTGGGCAAATGGAACTCAGATTCAAACCCTTATCATGGGGCTCACTTTGGGCAAGACTTAATCTCTGTTTCCCCATATGTGAAAGGAAGGAAATAACTACCATTCAGGGCTTACAGGAAGTGCTCCTGGCTCTGAGGAAACCCTGACTGTCACAATTGTGGTGCTCACCGTCCTCCCCGCCCCACTTCTGGCCAGCTGAGCGGCACTGACCTTCCCACTTGGCTTTGTCACTGTGGCTCCCCACAACCTCGGAGAGCTCCTCCTCAAAGCTGCTCTGCTTCTTCTGCTGTTGTGCCCTCTCCTTGGTTCCTGGTGGGAAGGAGGAAGGACAGGCCCACGTCATCCAGCCTGGCACCTCTGCCCACGGGACAGAGGCCCATGTACAAATCAGGTGCATCCTGCCAGGCCTGCCCAATGAGGCACTTATGGGCTTTGAATTTCAGGGGTCCAGGCCAAGCATCACACCTGCATGTGAGCCCTAGGATGCCAGCCACTGCCCTGAACTCCAAGCCCTACTCCTCACTGAGCCTGGGGCCACCCCTCATCTTGTGGTCCTGGAGCCCCTCTCCCCACATCATCCCAAGATGCTGCTGCCCCTTGTGACTGTCCCACACTGTGCCTGCTTCTGGTGCTGGCCTCTCTGTGGCTGGTAATGGTTTCTTTCCCACACTGGGGACTTTAGGGTGGCTGTGGGCCAGGCCTGGCCTCAGAGAGATGTGCATTCCAGCCCTCTCCTGGCCATTTCATAGCTTGGGGACCCCAGGAACTTCAGGCTGTCCACAACTAAACACGTCACCTGTAACTGTTGTTGACAGAGATAGGGAATAAGATGGAGGAAAGTATGTCAGGTGCTGCAGAGCTGCAGAGTGGAGATAGCAAGGACTCGTGTAACAGAAAACACTTATGCATAAGGTGGTGCATGTGTGTGTGTTCGTGCACGCACGCGCGCGTGCACAGATGTTTCCAGACATATTCTCTCCTATCTTCCTTGACATGATATTTAATTATTTAAATCTAAGCTGAGGCAGGAGGATTGACATGAGTTTGAGGCCAGCCTGGGCTACGCAGTGAGTTCAAAGCCAACCTGAATTATAGATCGAGATCATTATAATAAAATATTTAATGCTGAGTTAAAAAAAACCTAAAAACAGGGTAGATGCTGGCAAAATTCATGGCTTTGCCTGCACCTACCACATGCCAGGCACCCATGTGCTTGTGACGACGATGAGGGCAGGTGTGTGCCTCTGGGCAGAGCCTCAAGGGACGAAGCAGGTGCGATAACTGGGGAGAACCATGAGCTGGGGACCCTTTCACCTTTCTCCCAGATTTCTTCTGCTCTTACATGGTCTGTCCCACAGGCCCAGAGTGGGGGATTCCTGGGCCAGAGCTGCCTTCACCTCCCGAGTAAAGCCAAGGCAGCGCTATGCCTTGCGGCAGTCCTAGAAGGAGCTGTGGGGAGTGGCTGTCTCTGTGAGAAGACAGCAGCTTAGCCCTCCATTCTAGCTAGCTTCCTGTGCAGGCTTTACTTGAATACTCTTAGCGACAGGGAGCTTACTACCTCATGGTCACTCCATTCCCAATAGTATCTGTAGACTTTTTAATTGCTTGGGGAAAGACTTGCCCTGAAATGCACCTAAAGTCTGGTCTGTTTGGGGACAGGTAGGACCCCATCTCCCCCATTACTCCTTCATGAGACACAAGAGAAAAGGGCTCCTTCTCTCTTCTTGTGATCAGTTACTCCTCAGCTTATAGAAGAATCCTCTCCACATCCTAGTCCTCAAAGTGCCCTTCATAAAGTAGCTGAATCCCAGAGTCCACCGGGTGCTACGAAAGCTACATCTGGTTTGGATGAGCTTCTGTTCTCCGTGTGACCTTGGACCCGATGCTCAGCCTCCCTGGCCTCGATCTCAACAACTGATTGGCTGAGTGGCATGGAGAGCCTACCTTTCTGTTCTGTAACTGAAAAGAAATATCCAAGAGCCCCAGTGGACCTGGTCCAAACTTCCACCCCGATTTTGGTTACCAGATCTTGTACTAGATCTTATCTTGGTTACCAGATTCACCCAGAATCAGTGCAGGGGCTGAGAGATACCTTGGAGAGCTAGGTCTTGCAACTCCCTTAGCAAATTCTGGTGCCGCAGGATGGAAAGGATCCGTTCATCTGCAGGGAAAGAGCCAAGTTATGGATGATATCCAGAGAACAGCTGAGAAAGAGATTACCCCACCAGTATTTCCAGCTGAGCACAAGGGGTTTGTTCTGGAAACTCAGCGCCAGGGTTCTTGAGATAAGGATCCCCTCAGTGCAGTTTCCACCAGGGCACAGCCCATTCCATTTGCTCTGCCTGGAGGACCCTTTCTTCACTTTCTACCTCTCAGTTACAGTGCTGCTTTCCAAATCCAACCTAGATGGGACTGGCTCCATGTGACAGGTGGCCAAGACCTAAATGTGCTCAGAGAAATTTGGTCTTCACGTGCCACTTCCTCCAACACTCCTTCTGCATCACAGATCCATGGGGTCTGCCAGGTGCCAGGCACCATTCTGACATGGGAGACAGAGCACACAACATTCAGGCCATGGGGAACCCACCATCTGGGGCTTGTTCTTCCAGCCCTGGCTTCATTCTGCTAAGAATTCTAGCTCACTAGGTTCATGTTATGTCGCACCATTGGTCCTGAAGCTCTGGGAGAGTGGGAACTGTGAACCTTCAGCGCCAGGCCCCTCAGAGCCCAGCTCAGTGCTGGACTGGGCAAGCTCTCAGCCACTACGGAATTAAATGACCAGTTCCATCAAAAGCTGCACACCCAGCCCTTGCCTCCCAGCCCCAACCTTGGACTCATACCTCCTCGGAGGATCTCCAAACACTGCTGGCTGATGGGCATGGGGCTGGGCTTGGACAGCGAGTCAGAGATGACCTCAACAATGCACTTCATCACCTGGAAAGATAGCAGAGGAAGGGTTGGGACTGGGTTGGGCACGGGGCTGTCTCTAGGCTTCTGGAGCAACTCTGTGGAGAACAGAAGATCTGCTTTGGTTTCCAAGAGTGTGCAGATGCCTGGCTCAAAAGCCTCACTTGCCTGCTTAGCTGGACAGTAACAGCAACACTGTTCACATGATGCTTCCCATGTGCCAGGCATTTCAATCACATGGCTGGGCCAGCAGGTGCCCCTCTAGGGTAGCTCACGGTGTGGTGGGGTGGGGGGCAGGTACTGCTATCTTCTCATCCTGAGATCATTTCTCTAAGGCTTCTGGGAATTAAGAGCATGTCTTGCAAAGTGCTGTGGCCTCACAGGTACTTCAGGGTCAGCTCCACCAGGACTATCCAGAGGACAGCAAAGACCTTCGCCGGCTCTTTATTTCCAGACTCCTAGATCACTATTGTCACACACAGGTAGTGACAGTCTCCTAGTCTGGCTGGATAAGAGGCACACTGGCTACACCTGGGTGCCCATCCCAGGTCTACAGTAGCCATATGTCTGACATCTTATTCAGGATCCAGCAAGCTGCTATAGATAACTCAGCACCTGATAAATAAATGACCCTGGTGATGGAGCCAGCAGAAATGGAATTTCTTAGCAGTGATTTCTGGGCAAGTGACTTAACCTGTCAGAGCTTCAGCATCCTCATTTGTAAAATGGGAGCAAGAATGGCTTCCCACTGCCCACCTAGGGTCATGAGCGCAGATGTGAAACACTCTACAAAGCATGAAGTGTCACACATGCCCAAGCAGGTCTTCCCAATGTCAGACTTGTTCCAACAGCCTAGAGCCAGGCTGAGAAGGAGGTGTCAGACATACACAAACCAGGCAATGCTGGTGAGGAGTGAGGAGGTGGGAGGCTGTGTCTCTGGGATGCCAAGGCAACAAGTCCATGGATCCAGGATGGCAAACTGGCAAATGTCCAACAGTGTGTGCAGTCAGAGCCTCAGATGGAACATTCAGGTCTTCACCACCTGCTCTGGCACCCCGACCCCAGACAGCTGGGCATGATATGGTGACCAGAATGGATTGCATACTGGACCTGGCAAGCAGTGCTCAGCAGCCTGTGCCCTGATCTCCCTGTAACTGCAGATCTCTTGCTAAGCATATCAGATAACCACCAGTCTGTGAGGGCCGAATCCGAGGGAGGCAGGGATGGGATAGGGGTTCTGGGGAGGTGGGGGAGGTCAAGAAGGATACTCCAAGAAAAACAGTAGCCATGTACTGAAGACCTACTATGTGCCGAACACTTCACATCCATGCCTCCTACTTTTCCTACCTCCTTCAAAGGAAAGAGAGGAAGAGGAGGCTCGCGAGAGTTGGATATTCCCAGAAGTACATAACTAGAATGAGTGGTAGAGGTTTAAATTCTGGCCTGCATACAATAATAGAAAATGTAATTAAACAAACTGAGGTTGAAATCTCTCTGATGCTTTTGGCTTAAACTGTTGCCTCTAATAGAAGAAAATAGAACCAAGAAAATGAGGAGGAGACATTTGTGACTTAAGTGGATGTATTTGTCCTTAGTTGGGAACAAATTCCAAGTGTGTCTGCTGGAGTGTTTCTTATTGCCAGAGGACCCCCCCAAACACACACACACACTGGTGTCCCTTAAGGCTCTTCCATGATGACCCCCACTGGCAGCCCCCACAACCAAGAACTCTGGATGAAAAAGCCACAGTCATGAATGTTTTCACTGTGGCCCCCGGGGAGAGCTGGGTTCGAATGCTGCCTGGATGGGGGTGTCGCTACAGATCTGCAGGGGTATCCCAAGCCAGCCTGGTCTTTGCACAGCCATGGGCACAGGAAGCCACTCTCACCAGCCACAGCGAGCCTCCTGGATCTGGAGTGTTCAGGACACTGGACCTGGCACCTGGGCCCAGTGGGAAGTGCACAGGCCCCTTTGGGCTGCATATAGGCTCAGAGAGATTTGGGGAAGTCCCAACAGCAGGACAGCAGGAAGAGCAAGCAGTCTTTGATATCTTCTTTTGCAAGCTGTCCCTGGGCTCAGCAGCCGCAGTGCTGGTTCTTGGCTTTGTGCCACATTCACTCCTGCAGCTGCCCAAGAACTGGCTGTGAGGTGTCCACCTTGGAGCCTCCTCCCCCCACCTCAGGGCATCCCCAGTGCTGCTGCTTACCTCAGTGTCCCCTTTAGTCATAGGGCTGTTCACAGGGAGGGCAGTGACTGGGAAGAAAAGAGAGCACGGGGTCACTCCTCTGTATTTAGAGGAGCTAGTGCTTTCCTGACTGGGCTTAGGGGGCCCACTCACCCAGTGTTTCCCCTCACAACTGTTTGCATCCAGGAGGCCAGGGCTCTTGCTTCTCTTCCTCAGATCTACCCCCCAGGGTGTCCCTCAGCAGGCTGCACTGAGGGGCCTAACCCCTTCCCTTGGGGACGCACCTACTGGGAGTGGGGGTGGGGTGGGACTTAGGTAGGGGCTGTTGCCAAGAAAACAAGTGGGACTGGGGTTGGGACCGCAGCATGGAGAGGGTGAGACTCCAGAAGTCAGGGTGAGGAGCTGGGAGCGATTCTAAGAGAAGACACGGAGCGTCAGGGAGTGGAAGGATGGGAGAGGAAGAGGGGTGAGAGGGTAGCAGCAGCCGTCCCCTCACCTCCCCCAGTGACCTTGGCCGCCCCTAGGGAAGCCCGCGCTGGCCCCGACGCTGCGGGGACACCGAGCCTGGACTAGGGGTGGGAGCGCGAGGGGGCCCGGGGCCGCGCGGCTGGAAGTCGATCTCATTGCCCCGCGGGGCCTGGGCGGAGGCCACAGAGCGAGGTGGTTGGAGGGTGCGCTGTCCGCGGTGCTGAAATCACAGTGCGCCGAAGGGACGCGTGGACCTCGGGCTGGCTGGGCAAGAGCCAGCCGGGCGCCCAGGAACCCACTTAACCTAACCCCCGGCTCGCTCACCTTGCCCGGCGCACAGCAGGAACGCCAGGACGGCGGCAGAGCGCTTGGTGAACCCCAGGCACGGGCCAGCTGGTGGCTTGGCGACCGGCACGGCGGCGCCATGCGAGAGGCTGCTGGACCTGGGGCGGGCGGGAGAGCAGCGTCTGGTCAGGCGAGCGTCCGCGGGTCCATACGGCTGCCCGCGAGCCATCGCGCGCTGGACTGGAGCACTGCGGTAACAGCAGCAGCTGCAGGAGCACTCGCGTGCCCTGCTTATATACCCCGACCCCGGAAATGACGTCATCTGTCAGTCCCGCCCCTATCCCCACCCCTGAGGTCCAGCCCCTGCCTGCTCCCCATTCAGGCTCACCTCTGACATCTTGAGGCCTCCTTCGCTCGCATTCGCACTGGCAGCCAAGAGTGTCCAGTTTACAGGAGGTGGCCCAGGAGCCTCAGCTGTTCCTCCACCCACCGACGGTTCGCCGATTCGGGGTGTGTTGGTGGACAAGTTGCTCCCTGTCTCTGGGTCTCGCGTTTTCCCACCGTCCCCTGAAGTCTCTGTACACAGTGCCAGGCTCCCAGCTTCTTGTTCACTGTGCTCCTCATTATAGCTGAGAGGTCCTCGAGAGTCCTCCTGATCCCATCGGCGCGAGGAACCCCCTCGCAACCTCATAAAAAATAAAAATAAAAATAAAGCAGTATGTCAAGGAGTGAGAGCATTATAGAGAAAAACAAAACAAAGAAGGAGATGACTGGACTGGGGAGGCAACAGGTTATATTTAATTAGAATAGATCTAAGACGGTTTCACCAAAGAGGTGACCTTTAAAGTTGGTGAGAGAGTGGGCCAGTGAGCAGCTAAGAGAAGAGAGCCCAGGAGAGGGGACAACAGGGAAGGGGTCTGAAATCTCCCAGCCGTAGCAAGAGATCAGGTGCAAAGGACACAGAGAGCACAGCAGAAGAGTAACACGGGTTTCACCTCCAAAACCCGAGGGAGGAAAATCACCCGTACCCACACCTCTGGGGAACAAGCATCATTTACCCTCTAATCTGTGCTGAGCAGCCTCACCACTCGAAGTCAGTGACAGAGTAAGTGGCCTTAGGATGGGGTTGCCGTGGACATGTGCAGGTTGATGACTGCTTCTTTCCGAGCATCGTATCATAAGTGTTTGCATGGGTTGTCATTCACCACAATTTCTTTGTGTGCTGTAGTTGTATTTAATTTGCAGGTTGGTACAGGCTGTTCTGTTTTGTGCTATAAAGAATAACCTTATACACAAAGCTCTGCCATGTTTCCAGCTAATTTAGAAATGAATGAGGGAGGTCTGAGGCAGCAGCCAAAGTGCTTCACTTGGGCCCCAGGGTCTGCCAGCCAACCTGGGACACTGGGCACAAACCGCGCTCTAGTGAGGATTTGCAGAGAGGAAGGATAGAATGGGGGCTGCTCAGGGATATGGTCAGGAAGAATGAATTAGTGTTTCATGGGGATAGAATCTGGGATCACGAGCACTCTGGAGATGGGTGGTGTAATGCCTGCGTGACAAGAATGCACTCAATGCTGAAAAATGGTTAAGATGGTCAATTATATATTTTGCCACAATGAAAACAACCACTGTTTCTACTGAGCAGAGAAAGGGCTGCCTCCTAGTCTGCAAGGTGGGAGGGGACAAGACGGATCTATTCTCCTGTGCATGGAGGAGACACTACCCACCCCAGGCATGTCTGGGAGCTCCTGGAGCACCACATCCAGCAGATAGGAGAGGGGCACCAGAACTTTACCTGGTGGCCTCTGGGACTTCCCCACTCAGAATGCTGATACTAAGGGAGACCCCAGAGGTAGCCCTGAGTGCCCCTATGGGAACTGAAGGCTTCTGGCTGTTCCCCACAAGACATAGCCAAATCCAGCTCATAGGACAGATACAGCCAGGCCCCGCTCAGATCTCTTGGTCCTGCCGGACCTAAAAGTTCCCACCGCTGCGATCTACTCTCTGAACCCAAAGGCTTTTCATGGGGACCAGGAAAGTCCAGGGATTCATGCCCCGCCCCCGGGGCCACCCTTGATGCCCCAGTTTCCTTGGGGGGTAATTCAAGGAAGGCTCTCTCTGTACCATTGCACAGTGGTTCCCATGGGACTAAGCTTTGTTTCTCACAGTGGCGTCTGGCTCAGTAGTGCACACTTCGTTGGTGGTGCGCTTTGCTGATAGCTACCTATTACAGACTTCCTTCCCTTTCCCACATTTCTTTCTAATGGTCCCAACCCATTCTTCTCCCAAGGAGGCCTGATATCCATGTGTGGCCAGTTACGTTCTTGTCTTGGGAACCCCAGCTAAAAGCCTAGCCAGACCAGGCCTGTGTCTGGGCTGTGGGTGGCCTGACACCACCCTCACCCCTGGAATGGTCCTGGGTCTTGTAGCTGCTTACAGCTGGGTTCCCTTCTAGCCTGGGCCCTTCTCACACCCTGGCACGTTTCTGCTCCCTCGCTGGAGCTGGGGCTTGATTGCCCTTTGGGTTAGACATAGGCAGTGTCTTGTCGATGCTAGGCCATTGCAGTGCCTCCAGCCAAGGCCAGAGCTGTGTACTGAGGACAGCTAAGAACAAATCTGCAAAACTGAGCTGTGCATGGTAGTGCACATCTGTGATCTCAGCATGCTGGGAGGCTGAGGCAAGAGGATCAAAAGTTGAAGCCCAGCTTGGGCAACTTGGCAAGATCATGTCTCAAAATAAAAAATGAAAAAGGGCTGAGGATGTAGCTCAACGTGAAGGCTCTGTATTCAACCCCTAGTACTGCAAAACCAAACCAAACCAATCCATGGCTTTGTAGCAGCCAACTACCAGGACTTCTGGTCTACCTTGGAGGTATAGTGTTTGTCTGAAAGACCCTTGGTAGCCACTTCCCACTATCTCACATAAGGAGGCAGCTGATGGCACTAGAATCACAAGTGAGCAGAGAGAAGTCAGTGCACAGTAGAGTCACACATCCATCCATAGATTAGGAGGCGGTGCTTCAGAGAGCTTAACTAAACTCCCTAACAAAGCTACCAAGCAGCAGAGGCAGGATCTGGCCTCAAGCCAGATGCCTCGGACTCATAAGGTAGAAGTGTATTGCTTTTAGACAGGGAGAGGAGATACTGATATCATCTGCCAATAGGGAACTGGGTCTCAGAAGTGCATAGCACCCTTTCATGAGCCACACGGCACATCAGTAGTAGTAATCAAGCACGCCTGGTGCCTCGCCCTGTTTCCAGGCCTGGATCAGGCCACCTTCCTCTGGAGGCCCAGTCAGAGGGGCTGGGGGCAAGGGTGGCCCATGCTGCAGAGGGGGGTTCTGAGCATGCACTCTTTTCTACCAGATCCACACAAGCTGTTCAGGAGCTCAGAAGGGGAAACATTTGTGCATTCAACATTTATTGAGCACCTACAGTGCTCCTGGCTCTGATTCCAATTCCTGGATTGTGCTAGTGAACAATTCCTGAATGTGCCTTCTTGGAGCTTGTGCTCTAGGCTCAAGAAACAGACAAGCAGCAAAAAAGCACAATAATAGGTGTGTTCTCTAGCAGGTTAGAAGGCCGCAGTTGCTGAGCAAGGTGGCGATGTTTGGATACCAATGCAGGAGGACATGGCCTCACTCAGTAAATGACCAGAGTAGGCTTCATGGAGACAGTCACTTGAAGGAGTCAAGAGACAGACAGGTAGATAGATCCCTGGCAGGATGGACAGTCAGTGCAAAGGCCATGGGGCAGGAGTGTGCCAGGTAGGTATGAGGTGGAGTGAAAAGGCCAAATAGCTGAAGATAGTGAGTGAGGCTGTGGGTAGCAGGAGGTAAGAGAATTTGGCAGATGTTACAAAATCCCATGGGCCTCTATGAGGACTTTGGCTTTTACTCCTAGAGAGAAGAAGTCCCCAGGAGAAGGGGACAGCAGGAAGTGTGAGACACTGCGGTGCTGCATTAGAACTTTCTAGTTTCCCACAGCCCTAATGCTCATTCCATCCCAGAGAGCCTGGGCCAGAGTCATGGGGAAGAAGCAAAAGCCTTTGCTGTCATAAACCCCTGGCAGCCAAAAATGTCCCCTTCGGTAACATACGGCTCCAGGTGTGACTGGCTGCTCCTCCAGCCAAGGCCCAGGGTATCTCCATGGGGCAGCAGCCCTGCCAGGGTTTGGTACCCCAGGGAAAGTGGCAGCTGCTTATCTCTCGGTGGGACCTGGGGCACTGGACAGCAGAGTCAACAGGGCCTCTGCCTCGCTTACAAAATCATATTTTCCAATCACGCAGCTCCCCAAGCCCCGTATTGGGCCTTCAGGTGGAAAAGCTCGTTGCCGGGCAATGAGGCCTTATCTTCGAGGTTTGCTCGGAGGCCAGCAGCGGTGATTTCATCAGAACCTCTCCCATCTGTCTCTGCAAACATCTCCAGAGGCTTTCAATTAAGCTTCTGCTTTTCTTCTTTGCAGATGTTTGCTTTAATCTAATAAAGCAGTTTCCAGGCCTCTCAGTGGGTGATGAGGGCCTAGGCACCTTAGGCAGCAAGCCCTTACCCTGAGGCCAGCTCGTTTGGGATGGGAGGTAAAGCAGGCTGATGAGAGGGATGAGGTCTGGCCCAACTGAGGCGGGTGAAGTCTTCCTGGCACCGACCTCCTTTCCTCCAGCCCAGGCCATGTTCTCACGGGTGCATGGTGGAGACTCCCTGCGGAGCACAGTGTCCTCTAGGGTGATGCTGGTGGGATAGAACTCCTATATCCAGCTGGAAGATCATGGAGGAGGACCTGCAGGGCTCTGTGCTTAGTGACATGCAAGTCAGTGCCAAGCAGACGGGGACGTAGAGTCGCAGGGCTGGGGGATGAGTGAGGGTCTGGTGGGGCAGTGTGGGGCAGCCTGATGGCTCAGACGGGCAGGGGCAGGAAGGGGAGGAGCTGTAGCCCAGGGCCAGGTCACAGTGGTCTGGTGAGAGTGCTGGGGGAGGAGGATGCCTTGCCCAAGTCCCAACCCCGCAGCTCTGTGAGCCCCAAAAGCTGACCTCCTAGGGAGGAGTTTCCCGGTGACTTGAGGGTGATCCTGGCCCTAGAGTCTTTGCTGTCTGACAAAAGCGGCCCAGGATGGTGAGAAGAGCCATGTTTTGGAGCCAGGGAGACCTTCGCTGGCCTGGTAAGAGCTGCTTAACTGTTGGGAGCCCATGTTTCCTCTTCTGCAAAATGGCCAAATAATTTCTGTGTGAGGTCTAAGAATTGAGCTGAGAGAATTCAGTGCCACTCTGCTGAGATTGGCTGTGGGGAGCTGGTAACAGGAGGGTAAGTCCAGCACAGTTCTCTGTACTTGAGAGACTCAGCACCCAAGATTTCCCCTACTGCAGGTTCCTAGTGGCTTTCAAAGCTCATCCCTGACTTCTCTTTCCAGGCTCTGTTCTAGTGGAGCCTTTGATTGTGTGGTTCTATTTTACATTTCACTGACTGACAAAATGACCCATGTTCATCAGGTGTCGGTATCAGCAGGACTGGGCAACCTCACTACGAGGTTCAGGAGGACCTCAATCTTCTCATCTGTGTAATGGGCTACCTGTGATAGCATTCACTTCCTAGTGCTCTTGGGAAGGCTCAGGACCTGTTCCGTGCCATATGTTTCACAGCGGGTGTCTTAGTTACTTTTATCTCATTGCTGATACAACACCTGGCACCTCACATCAAAGGGAGAGAGATATTTAGCTCACAGTTTGTAGAGGTTTTAGTCTGTAATCACCTGGCTCCAAGTCAGGGAGGAACAGCGGAGGGGCATCACAGAGAACAGCTTATGGGGGACAGACGGTAGCAAAAAATAAGGGAAATTAACAGTGTCTTCCTGTCCTTTTATTTTATTCAGATTACTCAGATCAGGTAGCACTCACATCCTTACCCCTAGTGCTCATAAGCCTAGCTTGCACCACGAATCAATCACACACTCTAGATTCAGCCACTTCGAAAAAATCCTGGCTCATTTGCATAAGGCTTGAGAGGACAGGAAGCCATAGCACAGGGCCCGACCCAGGGTGAGTGTGAGGTCCATGGCGCTGCTTCCCTGGTAGTCCAGTAAGTTGAGGATGTGCTTTTTCTCCATGCTACCAAGTGTCTTAGATGGGGGGGGGGGTGCTGAGGTCTCCGTAGCCGTGGATGGTGCTCTCCAGAGGACAGGACTGGAAAGAAGATTCTAGAGGTCTCAGGAGATGAGAGGTGCTGACCTCTTCCCCTTGGACCCACGCCTCAGACACTGAGCATCCTGTCACCCTTCTCTTCTCACCTCCTCACCCTGCTGGAGACAGCAGGGGATCCAGAGCCTTAATTATGGGCCTTGCTCCTTGCCTGGACCCAAGTCAGCCCGGACCTTCATCCCCCTGCCTGAGAAACCTCTCTCCTTCTGCTGAACCTCACTTCACACCCTTTGAGGGGGAGACATTGCTTTAAATTGTCCATGCAACTACATGCAGGATGAAATTTTTTGTATTCAAATGTACAAATGATGGAATTTTTCCCAAGGTGGATGACCGGTTGGAGAGATGGTTGGGGTTGTGGGACCCTTTGGGGGTCCCCATCTGTGTGTCTCCTGTGAATACTCCACCAGCTCCTCCTGGAAAGGCAGGTACGGGGAGAACACGGGGCGAAGCCCATCTGCGTGGACCCAGAGGGCCCCTCGCGGGCTGCTGTCCGCGGTGCTGAACCATCTCCTGCTGCCCAGGACACGGCTTGTTGGGAAGTTTTGCCTAACAGTTCCATGTTCTCTTAGTTTTAAGATATTCCTCCTGCAAACACGGTTGTATAAACACTAAGAAGTTTAGATCTTAATAGAATAATTAGAACCACGGACTTTTCCCTTAAGACAGTATGCATTTTTATTATGTTTCCAATAGTTAGGCATTTTCCATCTCTGAGAAACAGGGTAGAGGGGTCATGAGTCTCCCCCATCATGCCCCTATGATCTGAAGGTCCCCCTGCCTCATGGAGGGAGCATTCCCGCTTTTCTGCATGGTTTCACAGACTCTTTCCCGGCTCCACCTCTTACTAGTCGGATGACCTTACACCAGCCAGTTCACCTACCTGGGACATATTTTTCTTCTTATAAAATGGTAGACATGATAAGTAAGAGATTTGGACTGGATTACCTCTTGGTGGCTCCCAATTCATGCTCTCCTTTTCTCCCAGATCTCTGTGACTACTTCTTCCCAAGCTCTCAGAAGCAAATAAGAAAAATCCCAAACACCCTCCCCCATGTCAAACTCAAAAAGCAATTTCCTGCAGATGGCCTTACTTCCAATTGCTAATAACATTTGGAGGGTATCATCTCCCATCTTAGACATGTAAACATCTGCTCTTCTCCTCTCACACACTGGGGTGGCTTTGACAACATCTCAGCTTTCTCTGGTGGAAACTACATGGTGAGAAACATTTGGTTCCACGTGTACACAGTAAATTGCATTCTACATACACCAGTTTTTCCAGAGGCTTTGCAGAAAGGCCAAACAAGGCCTCCCTGGCTCCAC